>PVJL010017344.1:0-18505 GCA_004026885.1 Lyroderma lyra
GAAAGCTAATATGTACATTCAGCCAGGTCTCAGGATACAAAGTCCATATACAAAAATAAATTACATTAATATACCACAGCTGTCTAGAAAGTATCCAGCCATGTAATATGAAAAGTAGAGGCATTGATGGCTAGATTTTTAAAAAAATTTTTAGACAGCCCTTGTATACTAAGAACAATAACAACATAATTAGAACATGAAATTTAAAAATTCCATCTACAATAGACTCCAAAACCACAAACTACTTAGAAATAAAAGATGTGAAAACCACTATACTGGAAGCTAAAAAAATGTGGCTGAGAGAAATTTAAAAAGCCCTAATTAAATGTGAAGATATAACATGAAAGACTCAATATTGTTAGGGTACCCGTTTCTCCCCAATTAGTCTTTGGATATAAGGAAACATCAATTGTCATCTTAGCAACCATTTTCATAGAAGTTGATAAGTTGATTCTAATTTTATATGGAAATGCAAATGGAGGGCTTATACTGTTTTTCTACAAAACTCACTAAGACAGTGTGATCCATAAAGGCAGGCAAATAGATTAATGAAACGGAATACTGAGAACAGAAATGTATCCACCATTATACGATCTGTTGGGTTTAAACAAAGGTGCCAAAGTAATTTATAGAAAAAAAGTTTTTAAAACAAATACTGATGGAACAATTAGATGTCCATATTAGCTAAATATAAGGTGATGGAAAGAGAAGTCACATTAGGTGGTGAACTTATTATACATCAAGTTGACAATGCACTGTAGAATTGTATGCCTGAAACCTATATTATCCTTGCTAACAGATGTCACCCCAATACGTCTAACAATAAAAATGAATTAAAAAAAAAACAGGGGGAAGGGCACAGAGATACTGATTTTCCTAATGTACTAGGGAAATAGCCATGTTAGAAAACATCCCTCTAAATGGAATGTAAAAAATAAATAAGGTGAAACAAAAAAAAAAAAGAAAAAAACGTGGACCTCATACCCTACCTTATACCATACTCAAAAAAAGAATTGGGATTCAGAGATTAACCATACTATCTAAAACAAACAAACAAACAAAAAATGTAAGTGGGTATATTTGGGACATCAGATAGACAAAGATTTCTTGGGTAAGATACAGAAAAATTAAGTATAAAAGAAAACTGATAAATTTGACTTGGTAAAATTAAAAAGTGTGCATCAAGAGATACTGTTAAAATGAGTAGACAGAAAATAAAAAAGAATAAAAAAGACAGACAAAAGCAAACATAGAATCAAAGAAAAGAAAACAAAAATGAGTAGACAGAAAGTATTTGCAAAACGTATGTTGACAATGAACACAAACCAACAAAATAAGACAACTCAAAAATATGTAAAATATTTGGACACTTTACAAAGGTAGATATGCCTGGCCAGTAAGTAAATGAAGAAGTGATTGACATCTTTTTATTCCTTTTTATTTTCTGTCTACTCATATTAACAGTATCTTTTTTTTTTGTAATACTGAAAGTTTTGACAGTCTGAAATTCAAGTAACTTGTAGCCTTGAGATTTTGCATGTCTGTTTTAGGAAAGAGCAACCATTAGATGTATGGAAAACTGCTCATTCAAAATGGTTGAATTTTGGCATATGAGGTTGATTTTCTGACCACTCCTGTGACAAACAGCCTGCTGATTCTGACCTCATTCATCTGGTTCTGATGAACTCAAGTATTCTAAAGAGCTATTCATTGGAGTTCTCTAGAGAAATAGAAATAATAGGCTATGTACAGATGCAGTAAACTCTCCATTATCTGGAACCCAGGGACCCATCACCCAAGCAACCAGATTTTGCCAGTTGCTTCAGTTCGGTTAATGGAGAGCCTACTTGCATTTATCTGGCATCTACTAATTTCCATGGGTGCTGGTTAACTGAGAGCCTACTATACATAGGAAGATATCTCTCATGAGGGACGGGCTTGCACAATGATGGTTGAGAAGTACCACGATCAGTCATTTGCTGGCTGGAGGCTCAGCGAAGTCAGTGGTGTTGTTCCTGTTCAAACCCGAGGGCCCAAGAACCAGGGAAGCCAACAGTATCTGTTCCAGTCCCAGTCCCAAGGCCAGGAAGCCAGGAGCGCTGATGTCCAAGGGCAGGAGATGGCAGGCGTGCAGTCTGAACGGAAGGTAAGTTCACTCTGCCTCCACACATTTGTTCTCTCCGGGCCCTCTGTGGATTGGGTGGTGCTCACTCATTTTTTGGTGAGGACAACCTTCTTTACTCAGACTCCCTGTTGAGATGCTAATCTCTTCCTGAAACAACCTAACAGCAGACACAGCTAGAAATAATGTCTGACAAGCTACCTGGACTCACCTTAGCCCAGCCAAGCTGACACCTACAATTAAACATCAAATAAAAGTTATCAGTGTTTTATAATATGTTTATTTTCTGAGTAAAATACATGTGGCTGAGAAATCCAACTTTAAAGCACAGTGTGAACAGTGATTTTTCCATGATGTGGTAAGGTTTGTGTCATGAGTTATTTCCATTGTGCACCTGAACTATACCAGGGTTTTAGCAAATGTGTTTTAAATGAATGTACAGATGGCCATATGCATATAAGAGAAATAAAGGGTGAGTCAAAAGAAAAATATACCCATTTTTGGACAAGTAGGAGTAGGTTTAAATTGCTGAGTGTGATGTAATTTTTATTTAAGATTATTAATTCACATTTATGTACTGCAGTAATTTTTGTTGCCAAAATATTGTCACATCAGTAGAGGCTAGAAACATTGTTGAGTGTTTATAATCTAAAAGAAGTTGTTAAAATCTAGACTGTGGAGGATGAGAAATGCTCCTGATTTTGAAGCCCGATTCTCTCTCTAGTGAGCATTAATTTATCTGAAACTTCAGCTACAAAGCCTAGTAGATGGGTGAGAGAAATGTCAGCCCCGGAAGAAATAGGGCCCTCCTCAGACTAGCCAGCCAGGATTCGTTTTGGTTGTAGATGGCGGAAATCCAACTGCAACACCCTTACTCGGAGAGCAGACTTTGTGGCTGTCACAGAGCACTAGCTGTTCTCAGTGATGACAGAGAACAGGGGTTTGAAAGGCATCAGGAGTTGCCCACTATTGGCATCTTCACCCTGGATTCTCTCACAGGCTTTCTGCTGCTGCCTGCCTCCTTCTCCATGAGTGTGGCAGCTCTCGGGCTAGTACATTTTCAGTTGTGCTTATGCAAGGGGCATTGCACATGCTCCAGTTCTCCCATTTAAAGTGTCATAGAGGGATATCCTCATGAGTGTGATTTTGCTTGAGTCCAAAAATGCCATTTGAATCCTCGGGCACAGGGATTGGCCATTCCCTTTGCAACAACGTGGTTGGGGTCTGGGAGGAGCAGAGTCCTCAATAGAGGACACTAAGCTATTTCTGGACGTTCAGTAATTAAGCACATTCATCAGTCTGAGACAATTAGCTAGAAATTGGTTATCACTTAATGACCAAAAGCAGACTTTGTAAAATTCCTAGCAGCATAAAATGATCAAAAAGTAAAAAGATTTCTGTGTGTGAAAGAGAGGGGGAAAGAGAGACAGAGAAATTGATTGATCAATTTTGGCTTACTGGTTCTGTAAAGAATTGTTTTTATTTTTTTTAGTTTGTTTTTGGAAAATAAAATTCAGTAGCTAATGGTTTAGGCATTTATGTGAGACAGGTGTTAGCGGTCTCCAGTAATAAAAATATTTAAATAACCATCAGATGATGATTATGTCAATGATGGGCAAGTCCACCAAGACCAAGAGGATTCCTGATGAATATGACAATGATGGGCGAGTCCACCAAAACCAAGAGGATTCCTGATGAATATGACAATGATGGGCAAGTCCACCAAGACTGAGAGGACTTGTGAGTTGAACCCTTGATGTGATATGAGTTTGGAAGTTTTTTCCAATTTCTCTTTTTATTTTTCCCGGACTTTTCTGTGCCAGGCTGAAGTCAGTCAGTCAAGGACATCCTGGGTTTGTTAGCCCTCATCCCACCCCTGGGTGGGTAGTTGTGCAGGGGCAATCCTGGGCATGCTCGTCGGAGCCCCAGGAGGTCACCAGGAGCTCCCGATCCTCATGGTCTTCCTCACAGCCCCTCTTCCATTTCTTTTTCTTTTAAGTGGTGAAACAAAAAGTTTATTGAGGAGAAAGTACACTCCAAAGAGGTAGGAGTGGGCTCCAGCAAAGAAAGTGACTCAGGAACCCAGATGAACGAGGCTTTGCCCTCTTCCATTTCATATATGGAAGAGAAACCACAAGTCTTTCTCTGGGGCATTTGAGACCTTGTTTCCCAGCAATGTTAGCAGTTTGGGCTCAGATCAATTCTTTTTTCTTTTTATTGTTAAATATATTGGGGTGACACTGCTTAGTAAACATTATACAGGTTCCAGGTGTTCAGTTCTGCAGTGCATCCTCTGGGTGTTGTGTTAGCTGTTGCTGAGGGTGCTTATGCTTATGTCAAAGTTTCCTTAACCTAGATGCAGGAAAACAAAGGACATGCTTGCTCAAGGCAAAGATAAACTTTTTCCTAAGAAGTTACATACCTGGGGGTGCCCACCCACTGTGACATGCCCAGTTAAGAACTTAGGATCTGATCCCCCTGAGAGGTTACTATCCTAGAACTTTTTGGCCCACACCTGTTGTTTGCATTTAAAATCCTTAAGTTCTTTATGACTTTTAAAACCCTCCTTTCTGTCTGAGAAAAAATGTGACAGTGAAAGGGGTTGGGAAGGAGTTGGGGGAACTCAAATACATGGTGATGGAAGGAGAACTGACTCTGGGTGGTGAGCACACAATGCAACACATGGACAATGTGCTGCAGAACTGTACCCCTGGAACCTATGAGATTTTTACTAACCAAAATGTCACCCCAATAAATTTAGCAATAAAAAAGTGATAGTGAAAAACAAAAAGAAGAAGGAGCTCCCAGTCCACTCATACACTCATGAAAACTATAAAGCAAGTTGTGGAAGCCACTACGTTTGGAGACGTTGTCTCGACACTAGGTAACACAGACAGCACGCGCTTGGTGGTAGTCTCTGAATACACAATTGAATAAAAGGTTCACTTAACTTCCCCAAGTCCCTTTATTTTTATTCCTGAAGAAATAATTTTGAACACTGTGATTCTTTAATTTATAGATTGTATGTATGTGTGGATATTTTAAAGAAGATTGAATATCATTTCTATTTAAAAAAAGTGAAGATTTTGGGATTTTGGGAATCTTCTAATTGGAAAGTATGAGAGTAATACGAAATTTGGACCCTCTCAAGCAAGGAAAATGAAAAGACATATGTCTCCTGAATGAAATGAGATCACATTTTAAAAACTATGTGTCATTCTGGTTTATGAAAATATCAAGAGGCTTGATCAAATGATTGTTCCTTGGGAGTATTTAACAAAGAATAAGATGGTTTTTATCTTAATTAATTAGGTGCCTCCAGGAGAAGCCTTATGTAGACTCTTCTTTCTCTCTCTTTTTTTTTTTTTTTTAGAATTTTGCTTTAAAAATTATCAAAAATGGTACAATACCCTTTACTTCAACAAGTGTGTGCATATTTCTTTTGGATTTTTCTTTAGTCTTGTACAAGAAGAGACATGAATGAGAAGTATACGTACAAAATAAAGGAGAAGAAAGTAAGGCAGAGCAGAAAGATAGAGGGACATTCATTCTGAAAAGACTGAAGCCAAAGAGACAATGGAAATTAAGCATCTGTGGCTTTAAGCCCTGTCAGGACTCGAGATGTGACTATCAATGCAAAAGCAAGCTTGTCACTAGAAGCCAAGGAGATGTCACGAGTCAAGTACCTTCACATCATTTGTGCTTAATGGGATCTTTCTTTAGATGCTTTTGAAGCCAGGAGAAGCATTCTAATATCAGGGAATTCCTGTCTGCTGTCCATACCCCAAATTGCTACCGAAAGAAAAGAAAAAATTGTTTTTAACTCTTCTTGAGAAAAAACAGAGAAGACAGAAAAAGTAATTTTAAAGTAAATTTTATTGAGATAAATTTAATCACAGGAAAATTTACTAACTTAAGTGTACAGTTTTCTGAGTGTTCACAAAAATGTTCAGTCGTGGAACCACCATCACAGTCATGAGTACTTCCATCACCCCCAGAAGATCGATCTGCAGCCTTCCCACCTACTCTCTTCTGGCAAACACTGACCTTTCAGTCACTAGTTTTGCCTCACCTAGAATTTTAAACGTGTGAAATCACTTCAGTACATAGTCCTTTGCATCTAGCTTTTCATGTAGCGGAATGCCTTCAAGATTGATTCATATTGTTATGTATTAATGATTTGTTCCATTTTATTTTTGCCTCATATTAAATTGTATAGACATACTATAGTTTGTTTATTTATTCAGAATTCACCAGTCAGTGGACATTTGGGATGTTCTCAGTTTTTGTTTACTATAAATAAAGCTATCATGGAAAACTAAATACAAGTCTTTATATGGACGTATCTCTTTATTTGTTACATAATCTAAGAGCCAGATGTATGAGTCATAAAGTCAATGCACAATCCCAACTTATTTGAAAAATGCCAAACTGTTTTCAAAAGGGTCTGTACCATTTTCCATTGCCAGAAGGAATGGATGAGAGCCAATTGCTACAGATAGTCAACAACACTTATGATAATTGTCATTTCATTGTGGTTTTAATTTGCATTTTCCTAATGACTAATTATTTTATGTGCTTCTTTTCCATCCATCCATCATCTTTGCGAAAGTGTCTACTCAAATGTTATACCCAATTTTCTATTGGAATTTATGTCTTCTTAAAACTTACTGAGTTTTAAAATATTTTTATATATCCTGAGCATTATCGTACGTGTTTTGCAAATACCTGCTCCTAGTCTGTGACTTGCTCTGTCATTTTCTCTCTCTCCTATCTCTATCTCAACATAATAAAGATGGGGCCATACAGGGATCTATGACTTTAATACAGTGCCACTGAATTCATCTCAACTTTCAGTCTTGCTTATTTGTCCCTTTTTAAAAATAATTTTTAAATTATATTTGGCATACAATATTATATTAGTTTCAGGTGATTAGACATTTATGTAGCAAATGATAAATCTAGTGTGCATCTGACACCATAGTTATTACTATAGTATTGACAATATTCCCCATGCTGTACTTTATATCCCCACGACCGTTTTGTAACTGCCAATTTGTACTTCTTAATCCCTTCTTCATGTTCACCCACCCTACCCCAGAACTGACATTTCTGAAACCCGAGGCTCAGTGAGGATGCCAGTGACCTGACGGAACTTCTAGGACAATTACTAATGCCTTTGAGGGCCCAGACCACCATTGTCCCAGGCTGGGAGGGCTAGCTTGTGCCTCCTTGCACTGCCAGAGCTGCTAAAAAACAATACAGGCCTACTTGGGGGGCCCGCGACTGCTTGGCATTACTGAAAAGTGGAAGGAAACATTGCACCGAGCCCCAATGTCCTCAGAATTTCCAGCTCACCTCCCAACACAGACATAGCCCCAAATCGAGGTGTGAAGAGCACACGTCTTTAGTCTGGCTGAATTAATTAAAATTTCTGAGTCCCCTCATTGTCCCAGGAAGGAGTTATGCTGCATTGGAAGACACAAAATTTTTATTTTGTCTTTCAAAAGCAGTTTTTGCTGATCATAGAATTCTAGTTGATGTTTTTTGTTTCCTTTCTTTTGTTTTCTTCAGCATTTTTTTTTGTTTGCCAAGTCTAGTAACTTTATTTTTTTTATTTTATTTTTTTAATTCATTTTTATTGTTAGACTTATTGGGGTGACATCTGTTAGCAAGGATTACATAGGTTTCAGGCATACAATTCTACCGTGCATTGTCAACTTGATGTATAAGAAGTTCACCACCTAATGTGACTTCTCTCTCCATCACCTTTTTTAAGATGAAACTGCATTTATGGCTCACAAAATAGCTCATGAAAGGTAAGTTGTCATTCTTATGTCTGCTTCTATACATCATGCATGTATTTTTTCCTCTGGCACCTTTTAAGATGCTATTTAACACTGGTTTTTAGCAATTGTTTTATGATTTGTTGTGGTTTTCTTTATTTTTATATGGTGTAAGTTTCTTTGAGATCCATAAATCTGAAATCATAGATCTGAGAGTTCATAGTTTTCATCAAATTTGGAACATTTTGGATATTTTTATTTTAATTTTTTTCCACTATCCTCTTTCTAGATCTCCAATATATATATCTTAAACTGCCTAGATTAATATACTGTCTTTTTTTTTAGCCCTTTTATAATAAAAATTATTTTTCATTTTGAAAACTTTCTATTTCTTTAATTAATCCTTTGTTCTGTCTTATTTTTGGTATATGTATTTCCCTTCTGATTATGTGGGGAGGTCTTATTACTTAGTTATTTTCATAATTGTAGTTATTATTTTATGTCATATCAACTTTGTAAATTCATTTTTATTGTTAGACTTACTGGGGTGACATCTGTTAGCAAGGATTGCATAGGTTTCAGGCATACAATTCTACAGAGCATTGTCAACTTGATGAATAATAAGTTTACCACCTAATGTGACTTCTCTTTCCATCACCTTATATTTAGCTTCCCCTCTCCTCTCCTACCCCCTCCTCTTTCTCCCCTCCCTAACCCACTTGTCCCCAAGTAAACATTAAACTATTGATTGTGTCCATGGGTTGTTTGTTTCTTCATTTCTTTTTTCTTTGCTTTCAGTTTTATATTCCACATATGAGTGAAGTCATACAGTTCTTTGTTTTTTCTGTCTGACTTATTTCACTTAGCATGATGATCTCCAGGTCCATCCATTTTGTCGCAAATGGCAATATTTCATCTTTTCTTATACCTGAGTAATATTCCATTGTGTATGTGTACCACAGCTTCTTTATCCAGTCATCTGTCGCAGGGCACTTTAGTTGTTTCCATGTTTTGGCCACTGTGAACAGCGCTGCAATGTACTTTGGGGTACATAAGTCTTTGCGGGCTAAGGTTTTCAGGTTCTTTGGGTAGATCCCCAGAAGGGGGATTTCTGGGTCAAATGGTAACTCCATTCCCAATTTTCTGAGGAACCTCCACACCGACTTCCACAGTGGTTGTACCAGTTCGCACTTCCACCAGCAGTGTACCAGAGTTCCTTTTTCTCCACATCCTCTCCAGCACTTCATAACATGCTTTTTAAATTTTTCTTTTATTGTTATTGTTTGTTTGTTCTTTAATTTACTTTTTCCACATTGATATCCCTTACATTAAGATGTTATATTCATTATGGTAAAATTTAATAATTACCATGGCAAGGTATACATTCATGAGCATTTAGATTATCCACCACAACGATGAAGCCATTAAATATCTGGTGGGGTGTCTCTGCTCATCGCAGGTGTGCCTATGGTCTCCATTCTGGTCACATTGTAGTTCTGCAGTTTGGGCTCTGTTCTGGTCAGTTTGATGGTTTGCACTGGCTATGTGTGATGGTCAAGTTTGGGGTCTGCTAGATCTCTCTGGATGGTCTGGTTGTGGGTCTGCCAGGATTCTCTATGCTGGTCATTTGGGGGTCCTGTAAGGGTTCTCTGTGCTCTTTAGGATGGGGATGTGCTATGTATATCTTTGTGTCTGGTCAGGTTCTCTGTCTGCTAGGAGTCTGTATGCTCATCATTTGGGGTTTTATTATGGTTCTCTGTGATTGAAGAGATTGGGATATAGTGGAGATCACTTTCCCTGATCAGGTTAGGAGTGTTTTGGGGAATGTGTTGTGATCTATTTGAAGGTTTCTTGAAATTGCACTTCTGGTCAGGTTAATGAACTGGTGGGTATTGTGCTTGGCAGTTTGGGAGTATGCTGAGGGTTTCCTTCCTGGTCAGGTTCCAGGTTATCAAAAATCCTTGTGCTTGTCATGTTGAGTCTCTGCCTGAGGTCTCTTTGTTGGTCAAGTTTGAGGTTGGTTGGTTGATTCTATTCTGATGAGGCTGAGGTCAATTGGGAGTCTTTGATTACTGTAGGCTGGGGTACTGCTGTGGTGCTTTCTTCCCAGTCACATTTGGAATTTGCCTGGTGTTTGCCCTGTTCAGGTTTGGGATCTACTCATGTCTCTTTGCTAGTCTCTGGTGTTACGGGCTCTCTGTTCTGGTCACATTAAAGGTCTGCCTTGCACACTCTGTACTGGTCAGATTGGGGTGTGCTGGGACTCTCTGTAATGATCAATTTCAGGGTCTTCTTGAGCTCTCTGTGATGTTCGTGGTGGCGTTCTGCCAAGAGTGTCTATGTTGGTCATTTGGGGGTTCTGTCCAGGTGATTTGTGCTTGTTAGGATGGGAATGGGCTGAAGATCTTTGTGCCTAGTCAGGGTGGGATTATGCTTTGGGTATCTGTGCTGGTCTGTTTGGAAATTTCTGGATTCTCCTGGCTACTCAGGTTAATGTACTGTTGGTTACTCTACTTGTATGGTTGACTATCTTCTGGGGGTCACTTTCCTGGTCGTGTTCCAATTCTGCATGGGCTCCTGTGCTTGCCATGTTGAGTTTCTGCCTGAGGACTCTGCGTTGGTCAAGTTTTAGGTCAGGTGATCGTTTCTCTTCTGATTAGGTTGGGATAAGTCAGGTTCTCTGTGTTGGGCAGGTTTGGGTTCTGCTCAGAGTTTCTGTAATAGTCAGGTTCAGGTCTTCTAGGAGTACCTGTGCTTCTTAGTTTGACATCCATCTTGTGTTCTGTGTTCCAGTTATTTTTGGGGTCTTCCGGTTATCTTGGTGTTGTTCAACTTGGGGGTCTTCATGTGGCCTCTGTGGTCAGGAATTTGGAGACCTGCATGAAGTCTCTGTGATGGTCAGTGTTGAGGTCTGCATGGGGTTTCTTTGCTTCTCAGTTTGGCTGTCTGCTCAAAGTCTGTGTACCCAGTGACATGGCAGTTTACATTGTGTCTCTGTGTTGGTGACGTTGGAGAATTCCTGAGGTCTCTGTGCTTGTCATGTTAGGAGTCTGTGTTTGCTCTCTGTGCTGGTCAGATTAGGAGTCATACTGGTATTTATGTGCCCGGGCATGATGAGATTGTGCCTTTGATCTCAGTGCTGGTCCTTTTATGGGCCTGCCAGGGGTTATTGTGCTGGTCATGTGTAAGGTATTCTGGTTTTCTGTGTGCCTACTAATGATAGTTTTGTCTGGGGTCTCTGAGGTGATTATATTAGAGGTCTGGTTTAATCTTCCTGGTGCTCTAGTTTGGGGAATTCTGGGTACTCTTCTGGTCAGGTTGGGGTTCTTCTGGTGATTTCCTGCTGGTCAGGTTAAAGGTTTACTAAGATTCTCTGTGGTCGTCAGGTTGGGGCTCTGTCAGGGATTTCTGTGTTTGTCAGAATTAGTGTTTGTATGAAAAGTCTGTGCTGGTCAGTAGGGGATCTACTTTGGCCTTTAGGCTGTTAGAAGGGCTCTTTTGGTGTATCTGTGCTGGTTACATTTGAGGTCCTATGAGGTTCTTTCTGTTTGAAAATTTGAGGGTTGGCCAGGGATCTCTGTGATGGTCAGGGTAGAATTTAATCTGGGATTTATGTGCCCGGTCATGTTAAGGGTATGCCGGGAGTCTCCGTGCGGCTTAGGGTACAGGTTGGGGATGTGCTGAGTCTCTATGCTGGTCAGGTTGGGGGTCTGGTTGGATCTCTGCTGTTGCTGTTGGGGAAAGTTTAGGGTACTATGCTGGTCAAGTTGGAGGTAAGCAGTGGTCTCTTTGCTTCTCAGATTCCAGGTCTGCTGGAGTCTCTGTGATCATCACATTGAGTTTGTGTCTTGATCTCTGTGCCATCCAGGATACAGGGAGGCTAAATGTTTGTGTTTCCGGTTAGGTGGGGATCAGCAAGCGGTCTATGTGTGAGTCAGGTTGGAGGTAATTTTGGGGTCTCTCTGGTGGTCAGATTGGGTGACTCTCTAAGGACTTTGTGGTGGTCAGGATAGCTGTCCTTTGAGAAGTTTTGTGCTCAATGAGTTTTAGGGCTACCCTTTGGTCTCTGTTTTGGTCATATTTGAAGTCTGCTTGGATCTCCTTGCTAGTCACAGGGTTATATGCCTGGGGACTCAGTTTTGGTTAGGTTGCAGTTTGCTTGAGGTCTGTGTGCTGTTTAGTTTGGGGATCTGTCAGGTATATTTTGATGGTCTATTTGGGGATCTGCTTGAATTTCTGTACTGGTCATGTTGTGTTTCGGCCCAGCGTCTCTGTGTTGGTCAGATTGGGGATCTGCAGAAAGTCTGTATGCTGGTCAAGATTGGAGTCAGCCTGGGGTCTCTGTGATGGTCAGATTGGGTGTTTCCCTAGGGTCTCTGTGCTGGCCTGGTCCGGGGTCTTCTAGGGGTAATTGGTGGCTTTTCTGTGGTCTCTATGACATGTCAATTTGGGTCTTTCAGTGGTCTTTGTGCTTGTGAGGATGGGGAGTCTGTCTGCGGTCTCTCTGCTGGTCAGATTCATTGTCTATCTGGTTACCTTAGCTGTTTCCTGGAGGTTTCTGCTTTCAGTCACATTTGGAATCTACCTGAGGTCTGTCCTGTTCATGTTTGGGGTCTGCTTGTCCTTTTCTGCTTCTCTCATGTGTGCCTGTGTCACTGTTCTGGTTATGATGGAGGTCCGCCTTATGGACTCTCTTTTGGTAAGATTGTTTTTTTCCTGGGGCTGCTTGCGATAGTCAAGTTTGGGATCTGCTGGATCTCTCTGAATGCTCAGGTCGTGGGCCTTCCAGGAGTCTCTATACTGGTCATTTGGAAGTTTTGTCAAATTCTCTGTGCTGGTTAGGATGGTGATGATCTGGATATTTTTATACCTGGTCATATTGGGGGTCTGCTTTCCTTATCTGTTCTCATCTATTTGGAGATTTGCTATGGTTGAATTTCTGGTCAGGTTAGTGGACTACTGCATATGGTGCTTGTCAGGTTGGGTGTATGTTGGGGGTCTCTTTCCTGGTCAGGTTCCAAGTCGTCAGGAGTCTTTGTACTTCTGTTGAATTCTTGCCTGAGTAGTTTGTGTTAGTCCAGTTTAATTTTGGTTAGTGCTTTCTGTTCTGATCTGTTGGGGTCAATGGGAAGTGTGTGTGATCAGTAGGTGGGGTTTTGCTGGGGTATCTTTCTTCCCAGACACATTTGGACTCTGCCTGGGGCCTTGTCCTGATCAGGTTGAAGGTCTGCTGATGTCTCTCTGCTGGTATCAGGTGAGCCTGGGGTCTCTGTTCTGGTCACATTGGAGGACTGTTTTGTGCACTCTCCTCTGGTCAGATTAGGGTCTGCAGGGTCTCTCTGTGATAGAGGGTTGTGGGGTCTGCTGTGATTTTCAGGTTGGGGATCTTCCCATAGTCTCTATGCTGGTTATTTGAAGGGTCTGTATCAGTTCTCTGTGCTTGTTAAAATGGGGATATTTTGTAGATCTTTGTGCCTGATCAGGTTCAGGGTCTTCTTTGGGTATCTGTTCTGATCTGGTTAAAGATTTACTGCGTTCTCTCAGCTGCTCGGGTTAATGTACTGTTGGGAACTTTACTTGTCCCATTGGGTGTCTTATGGGGATCACTTTTCTCATCAGGTTCCAGGTCTGCATGTGCACCTGCATTAGTCATGTTGAGTTTCTCCCTGAGGTCTCTGTGTTTGTCAAGTTTGAATTTGGTTGTGGGTCTCTGTTCTGGTCATGTTGGGATCAGTCAGAGGTCTCTGTGCTGAGCAAGTTAGGGTTCTGCTCAGGGTCTCTGTATTGGTTAGGTTGAGGTCTTCTTGGAGTTTCTATGCTGATTAGTTTAACATTCTGCTGGTATTCTCTGTTCTGAATAGATTTGGGGTCCTCTGGTGGTCTTTGTGCTACTCAGGTTGGGGGTCTTCCTGGGGTACCTGTGGTTGTGTGTTTGATGATTTGACTAGGGTCTCTGTGCTGGTCAGTGTTGAGGTCCACATGGCATTTCTCTGCTGGTGAATTTGGCTGTCTGCTCAAAGTCTTTGTACCCAAATAGGTGGGGTTCTACATTGGGTCTCATTGCTGGTGAGGTTGGAGATTCCCTTGATCCCTGTGCTAGTCAGTTTTCAAGTCTGTCTGGGGTCTCTTTACTTGTCATTATAAGAGTCTGTGTTTGATCTCGGTGCTGGTCAGCTTAAGGGTTATACTATTATTTATGTGCCCAGGCATGTTGACAGTGTCTTGGGTCTCAGTGCTAGTCTTGTTATGGGCCTGCCAGGGGTTTATGTGTTGGTGATGTACAGGGTCTTCTAGATGTCTGTGTTCCAAGTAATGATAAGTGTCCACTTTGGGTTTCTGTGATGGTTACGTTAGATGGTTAGTGTGATATCTTCCTGGTTCTCATTTTTAAGGACTTTGGAATATCTTCTGGTCAAGTCAGGGTTGTTCTGGTGATGTCTTCTTGATGAGGTTAGAGGGCTTGTAGAGGTCTTTGTGCTCGTCAGGTTGGGATTCTGCAATTGGTATCTGTGGCAGTCAAAATTGGTGTTAGCTGGATAATCTGTGCTGGTCAGGTTGGAGGTCTGCTTGGGTCTCTGTGCTGGTCACAGTGCTCTTTGTTTGGATTCTCTGTTCTTGTTGTATTTCAGGTCTGCAAGGGGGTCTTTGTGTTAGTCATGTTGGGATTTATTGAAAATCTCTGTGATGGTCATGGTAGGGGTCATCCTGGGAGTTATATGCCCTGTCGTGTTAAAGGTAGGCTAGGGGTCTCTGTGCTGCTCAGTTTAAAGGATGGGTTCATGTCTCTGTGCTGGTCAGGTTGACAGTGTCTTGGAAGATGCTGATCTTCTCAGTGCTGTTCAGTTTGGGGGATTTTCTGGGGTTCTCTGTGCTACTCAGCTTGGGGTTCTTGTGGGGGTCTCTATCTTCATCAGTTTGAATGTCTGCACAGGGTCTTTTTGCCAGTCAGTTTGGTTGTCTGCCTAAGGACTTTGTGCTGTTCATGTTAGGGGTCTGCCGAGAGTGTATTTCCAGTTCAGGTTTTAGTCTACAGGTGACCATTTGCTTGTCATGTTTTTTTTTCTGCGTGAGGTTCCTGCCCTGGTCAAGTTTAATGTCATTGAAAGGTCTCAGATCTTGTCCGGTTGGGGTCGTTCAAGAATGTTTGTAATAAACACATTGGCATTTTACAGTGTGTCTCTGTAAATCTGCTTTGAAATCTGCTTTGGGATTGTTCCGGTCAGATTTGTGGTCTGCTTGGGTCTTTTTGCTGGTCTTGTGTGTGCCTGGGTTCTCTATTCCAGTGACATTGGAGACCTACATTGCAGGGTCTGTTCCACTCAGTTTGGGGATCTGCTGGACCTGTCTGTGATGGTCAGGTTGAGGGTCTTCCATGATTCTCTATACTGGTCATTTGTGTGTACTGTCAGTGTTCTCTCTGCTGGTTAGAATGAAAATACGCTGGAGATCTTTTAGCCTGGTCAGGTTGTGGGTTCAAATGGCCTATCGTGCTGCTTTGTTTAGAGATATGCTGAGGTCTGTCTGCTGGTCAGGATAATAGACTTCTGGGTACTGTACATGTCAGGTATGGTGTCTTTTGGGGACTCTTTCTTGGTCAGGTTTTTGTTGAAAATGGGTTTCTGTGCTTGTCATTTTGAATTTCTTTATGGTATCTCTGTGTTGGTAAAGCTTGAGGTGTATGGGCAGTCTCTGTTTTCGTCAGGTTGGGATCACTTGAAGGTCTTTGTGCTAAGCAGATTAGGGTGCTGCTGGGGTGTTTCTGTTTTCACTTACATTTGGAATCTATCTGGGGTTTGTCAGCTTTGGGGGCTACTGCAGTCTCTCTGCTGCTCTTGAGTAAGTTGGGGATTCCTCATTTCCTCACCATGGAGGTCTGCATTTGGGGCTTTGTTCTGGTTAGATTGGGGGTTGGTTGTGGTTCCCTGTGATTGTTATATTCAGGTTCTGCTTGAGTTCTCTGTTATGGTCCTGTTGGAGGATTGTCAGGAGTCTCTGTGTTGGTTAGGATGGGGGTATTCTGGAGATTTTTGTTCCTGGTCATGTTGGAGGTTTGATTGCGGTATCTGTGATAGTCAGTTTTCAGATTTTCTGTGGCCTCTTTCCTGGTCACGTGAATCTACTGCTGGGTACTATGCTTGTCAGGTTGAGTGTCTGCTAGGGGTCTTTCCTGGTCATGTTCCAGGTCCACTGAGATCCCTGCACTTGTCATGTTGAGTTTCTGCCTGAGGATTCTATGTTGATCAATTTTTAGGTCATCAGGGGGTCTCTGTTTCTGTCATGCTACAGTCAGTCAGGGTTCTCTCTGATTAAGAAGTTGGGTTTCTCTTTGGGATCCCTTATGTTATTCCATTTGGAATGTGCCTAGGATCTCTCTGGGTAAGGTTTGGGGTTTCCTGAGGTTTTTCTGTTTGTCTTGAGAGTGCCTAAATTGTCTGTTCTTGTCACCTTAATGGTCTGCATTGGGGGTTCTGTTCTGGTCTGGTTGGGGGTGTGCTGGAGGTTTTGGGTCTGCCAGGAGTTTCTATGCTGGTCATTTGGGAATTCTGTTTGAGTCCTCTTGGCTGGGGCGGATGAACGTGTCCTGGAGATGTATGTGCCTGGTCTGGTTGGGGGTCTCCTTGGGGTATCTATGGTGTTGTGTTTGGACTTTTGCTAGGGTCTCTGCTGCTCAGGTAAATGTGCTGCTGGGGATTGTACCTGCTGGATTGGGTGTCTCCTGTGGATCTTTTTCCTGGTCAGTTTCTAAATCATCAGTGTTCCCTGCACTTGTCATGTTGAGTTTCTGCTTTAGGTATCTGTGTTGGCCAAGTACGTGGTAGGTGGGGGTGTCTGTTTCCTGGGAAAGTTCAGGTCAGTCAGATGTCTCAGTGCTGGGCAGCTCGCTGTTCTGCTTGGAGATTCCATAATGGTCAGGTTGCTGTCTTGTTTGGGTTTCTGTACTGATTAATTTTCCGTCCTGCTAGGAAAAACTATTCTGGTCATGTTGAGGTATGCTGGTGGTCTTTGCTTTTATCAGGTATGGGGTGTCCATGGGGTTTCTGTCCCTGTTAGGTGGGGATTCTGCCTGGGTTCTCTGTGCTGGTGTCTTTGGAAGTTGACTGGTGTGTCTGTGGTGGTCACATTGTCTGCCTCAGGTCTTTATTTCGGTCATGTTCAAGTTATGCCTGAGTACACTGTGCTGGTCAAATAGGGGTCATGTTTAATTTCTCTTCACATCAAGTTGTGTGAATGATGGGGTATTATGCCTATCAGTTAGGAGATCTGCCAGAGTCTCTGTGCTTGTCATGTTCAGTGTCTGCCTGAGGTCTTTGTCTTGTCCAGGTTGAAGGTTGCTGGTGGTCTCTGTGCTAGTCAGATTTTGATTCTGCCAGGGTTCTCTGTGCTGGTGAGTTTTGGGGTGAGCTGTGGGTCTCCATGCCATTCAGCTTGGTGGTCTTTTGGTGGTCTCTATGCTCGTCAGGTTTGACACGTGCCTGGGGTTTCTTCACTCATTAGATTGATTCTCTGCCTAAAAACTCTATGCTGGTCAGGTTAGGAGTATGCTGGTAGTCACTTTTCAGGTCAGCTTTTAGATCCGCAGGTGTCCATTTGCTTATCATGTTGTCTTTAATACTGAAGTCCACATGCTTGTCAAATTTAAAGTCATTGTGTAGTCTCAGAACTATTCAGCTTGGGGTCATTGGGGGGTGTCT
Organism: Lyroderma lyra; assembly: GCA_004026885.1. Taxonomy (NCBI): domain Eukaryota; kingdom Metazoa; phylum Chordata; class Mammalia; order Chiroptera; family Megadermatidae; genus Lyroderma; species Lyroderma lyra. The sequence goes on from PVJL010017344.1 coordinate 17,601, forward strand.
TTCATGGGCACATTGGCATTTCACAGGGTGTCTCTGTTCACAGTAACATTTCAAATCTGGTTTGGGTTTTTTGGGTCAGGTTTGTGGTCTGCTGGCGTCACTCCACTGGTCTTGTGTGTGTCTGTGTTCTCTGTCCTAATCACATTAGAGATTCTCCTTGTGAGCTCTGTTCTGCTCAGGCTGGGAATCTGCTGACGCTGTCTGTGATGGTTGGATGAAGATCTGCCAAGAGTCTTTATACTGGTTATTTGTGGTTTCTGTCAGCGTTCTCAGTAATAGAGAGCATGAGGATGTGCTGGAGATTTTTGAGTCTGGTTAGGCTGGATGTTTGCTTAGGTAATCTGTGCTGATCTATTTAGTGATTTGCTCAGGTCTCTCTCTTGGTCAGATTAATGGACTGGTGAGTACTGTGCTTGTCAGGTTGGCTGTCTTTTGGATTCTCTTTCTTGGTCAGTTTTCTGTTCTGAAGGGGTTTCTGTCCTTGTCATGTAGAGGTTCTCCCAGATGTTTCTGTGTAAGTAAAGTTTGAGGTATATGAGTCCTCTCTGTTCTGGTCAGGATGGGATCATTTAAGGGTCTCTGTGCTAAGCATGTTGGGGTTCATCTGTTGTGTCTCTGTTCTCTGTTACATTTGGAACCTGTGTGGACTTTGACTTGGTCAGGTTTGGGGTTGCTAGTGTCTCTCTGCTGGTCTCAGGTGGGCTTGGGGTCTCTCTACTGCTGACCTTGGAGTTCTGCATTGGGGTTATTGTTCTGGTCAGGTTATGGGTTTGTTTTGTATCACTGTGACTTTCATGATCATGTTCTGCTTGAGCTCTCTGTTATTGTCTTGTTGGGGGACTGCCAGGACACTATGATAGTTATTTGAGGGTTCGGTCAGGGTTCTGTGTTGGTTAAAATGGGGA
>PVJL010017345.1:0-18508 GCA_004026885.1 Lyroderma lyra
GGAGATTGAGGCCCATACGCAGTAATACTGCCTCATCCCTCCATTGTGATAAATAGGGTTCAGTAACCGATACAGGTATTCCACACCCATCTCAGTGCACAAGGGCAAACCATGACCTGCTGCATGTACACTGTGAAGTGGTCTGTGATCTTTCTATGTTATGCCCATGAAAATAGTCAATATGGAACCCCATGCAGGTAGTAGGAAGCGTGGGGTATTATATTTGGACTTGGAAAATGGTTCACTTTTTACATTAACATCTGTGAAGAGAATCTGAATTTTAATCCTTTTAGTTTCAGGATTCTGTCATTTCTTCCACTGTAGTAAAGCATGAAAATGATATAATTACTAGTATATTTAACAAATTAGTCATTAATTTGAGCTCTTAGAGAATATCCAAAACAGAAGAAACATCAATCTTTTTTTCTTTGGGCCTTTTGAGAACCTAGACCAATAGGATCAGTTATTCAAGGTTCCTATTGAGCAGTGGGGTTTTTCTGTGCATTACAGCCTAGAGAAAAACCCAAACAGGTCCCAACACTGCAGTGTAGTTGGTTTCACTAGCAGCAGCCTCACTCATCTGATATCGGCTGTGTCTCTTGATTGCACCCTTTTCTCCTGTGCTGTATTAAATCTGATAGTGTATTGTACACCAGTGTTTTATGTTTAGGTATGTGAAATGTTGAAGGGTGGATGTTTTTACAGGTATATGTTTGGGAGTTAGTGTGTTAGGAATCAAGGTCAGGGTTGGAGATTAGGGTGCAGGGTTCATGGTCACGGGTTCTGCTCAGGCCCTGGTGTCTGGCTATGAGTCAGAGGTCCATTTAAAGGTTCTGAATCTGGGGTCTGTGATTCACCTTTGTTGTCTTGTGTCATCTGAACACAGGGGTCTGGTGTCTGGCTTCCACTCCACAGCCTGTCTCTTGCATCCTGAATATGGTTCTGTGGTCTGTGTCCATGTCCTGTGCACCAGGGTTTAGTTTGTAGTCTGGCTCTGCACCTGGTCTCTGGGGTTTAGGGTCTGGTAAGTTCAGCTTCATCTCTGGGGTCTATGTCTAGGGCCCATGTCCAGCTCTGGCTGCAGGGTTCAGCATCTGGAATCCAACATCTATGGACTGGCATCCCATGTCAGGCTCGGGCATCTGGTGTTTGGCATCCACGACCTGACTTCCACTTTGAGACTGGCACAACTTGGTGTTGGGAGTTTGCTCCAGGGTCCAAGTCCCATGACTCTGGCCCAGCTTTGGGTGTCAGGTCCGGTCCAAAGTCCAGGTTCCAGTATCCAGGGTCAGTGTCCAGGGTCCTGAATCTGGCTTAGGCATCCAGTGTCTGTCACCTGAAAGTCACTGGCTTCAATTCAGTGCCAACAGAAATCCTCAAGTTGGGGTGCAGTGATGATGGAAACTTTATTCAGTGCAGACAGCTCAGTTGAGATGCAGGAGGGCTGTGAGAAGAGCACAGCTGTGGAGCAGCTCAATGGGGTTACAGCCAAATCCTGGACCATCATGGCCCTTGGGTGAGGTGACCCTGGGGTGAGTTCCCTCTCTGGGTGGACAGCTCTGCTCTGCAGTGTCTCACCATCTCCAGTCTAGTCCTGTCCTGTCTGCTCTGCCCGTGACAGATGTGCTCCACAGGCAGTTCCATGTGGGAGGCTGGCGGGCTAGTGCAAACTTCTTCCTCATTGCAGTTTGCGTGCAAAGACCCCTGTGTGGACATGACTGCTGGGCTCTCTCTTTCCAAGTTTGAGCCTAGTTAGCAGGAGCCCTCAGAAATGTGTCTTTATTCTCAGAGCTTCCGTGTGTGTTGTGTGGCATGTAAGGGGCACAGGGGTAAATGATGAAAGTAACCTGGATGCAAATTGTCCATCCCAGGTGCATCCAGCATGTGAGGAGCAGAGGGGGAACTTGGGAAAATGGGCCAAGTGAGACCTGGAGGCAAATCTGACTTCTGGCTTCTGCCAGGGTGTGAAGAGCAGAGGTGGTCCTGGAGTGAGTGGAAACATTGAGGCCGTTTCTCCATGATGGCTGCAGACTGCACATGAGGGTCAGGGGGCATGCTCTGTGAAAAGGGTAGGACAGACCTGAATGAGTTTTCCCCATCGCATCTGCAGCAAGCCAGCCTGTGTGTGAGTGGCACATGGGGTGCCCAGCGTAAGGGACATTGTGAAACTTGGAGGTAAGTTCTCCATCCCAGTGTCAGTGAGTGTGTGAGGAATGGGGGTGCCTGGAATGAGGTTGCACGTCATCAGCTGGCTGAGTTCTCTCCTGAGCACTCTCTATGCTGTGTCCTGTGAGTACTTCCCCTGAACTCGTTTCCGATGTACACTTCCTCAGGGACCCATTTAGGTGAGCACTTCCGGTGGGACCAATTTCCCAGGGTGTTAAGCAAACCAGGAAAGAGTCTCTCACGAGAGCTGAGGGCCAACCACCAGCCGCACGCCAAGAGTCTCGTGCTGCGTGCAGTGCATCTCCGCCTCCCACCTCCCACCTCTCGCGAGAACTGGGGAGGAGCCCTGCGCCTCTCGCTTTTTGTGAGAACCTGTGGTGAGCCAGGGGCATCTCCTCTCCCTCCTTGCGTGGGCACCAGGGTTGATCCCTGAGCCAGGGGCCTCTGGCCGGTCTCAAGGTTGAGGGACGAGCCATTAGCATCTCACCTCCCATGAGACCTGGTGTGGAACTGAAAAGGACGGTGAGCCCCTTGTGAGAGCTGGGGCAGCTGGGAGCTAGGGAGCCTCGCACCCCTCATTAGAACCGGTGGTGAGTGGGGGGTGTCCCCTCCCGTGGGAGCCAGGGGTCAGCCATGAGCCTCTGTGAGAGTGGGGATGAGCATGGCCATGCTTGCCGCTCAGCCTATGGGGACCTCTCTTCTGAGGGAATGGGGTTTGCCTCAGTGCTCGCCCTGGAGGCGCTGTGGTATTGGGGACCATGTGGTACCCCCTTTTGCACCTGCTTTTCCTCAGTGTCTCCCTTGGAGGCATGGACATGGGAGGAGACTGAGGAGAAGCTGCCAGTACGCGAACTCTGCTGAGGGGTGGGGGGAGGGGCGTCGGTCCTCAGAGGACCCGGCAGAGAAAGGGCTCGTTGTGGAAAGTTCCGGGGCTCCTGTGTTCATTTGTGGTGTGAGGTGGTGAAGAGTGAGGATTCCTGCCTGAATTGTGGGTTAACCTGAGGAGGAGTTGGTGATTTCGCGCTCTTGTTTAGACCCCGCCCCCCTGCCCTGTGATAAAACACAACTGTGCTTGACGGCGCAACTGAGATGAATGTGAGAAAAACAGAAGTCATGGAGCATTTTGATGAGTTGTTTCCTATCCCCACGTCTGATTTATTGAATATTCAGTGTTTGATGTGCCAAACACACAGGCCTTATGACTGCAATCTACGTGTCTTGTGAAACTTTAAACATTTTTTATGCTGTTATGAAACATATTTCTAGAAATGATTGAGTTTGCTCACAAATGTGTCAATCTAAAGAAAACTCGTGTGACAGTCGCAATGCTTTTTAAAAATGTTTTTATTAGAAAAGGTTTTCTCAAAGTTAAGAATTCTAATATATAATTAAAGCCACAGAAATAAAAAATAATAGGAAAAAACAACTGTATAAAAGAAAATCTGGTTATTTTTTGGGTATAAAAATCGTTTGAAAGATTGTTGTTTCTTTTAAAGAAAAACCAACTTTAAGATTGTTGTGTTAAAAAAACAGCTTTAGGATTTGTGTTGTGTTTAAAAAACAAGTTTAAGAATGTTGTTGTATTTAAAAGAAAAACCAACTTTAAGATTTTTGTGTTGTTTAAAAACAACTTTAAGATTGTTGTGTTGTTTTTTTAAAAAAATGATTTGCAATATGGTGATATATTTTTGAAGTAAAGGGAATTAAGTTTATTCTAAAGTGAAGCTTGTTTTAGAACGCAAAACATGAAATTGGCAAAATCTGAGTTTAAAGTGTGAAGTCATAGGTTTCTGAGAAGGTATGTTGGGAGAGGAAATGTTATATATGGGTAAGCTGAATAAGATTAGAATAAATTTAAGTAATAAATGTAAATGTAATCAGTAAGGTGATATAGAAGGAGTTCATTTGTTTTTTATTTATTTAAAGACAACAGTTTCCCTGCATTGTGCTTCATATAAGATATTACAAAAAGATTTTTGTCTAGGAAAGAAAGAGCCTGTGTTTTCTTAAAATACACTTCTGTTTTAATCTGGTCCTTGATTACTTAAGGAAATCCTTTCCATCCTAAGAACTCAAGTTTTGTTAACTGTATATAGTCACTTTTGATAAATGTATAATTAATATTGTTTCATAATGGGAAACTGCAGAAAAAATGGGAAACTCAGGTGTTTTTGAAAGCACAAATTGCTTTCCTGGCTCGAAGGCTCCCTGGCCAAGGACACGTGCGAATCTTAATTATGTTTCATGCACATGTTATTCAAGGAAATCTTTAGCTCTGTACACAGGGAACTTTGTTTTAATCCATCTGCCAGAAATACATTTTGGATTGATATCTCCTTCCCTCCCTCCCCCCCCCCAACATTATCTTAATCCATCCTGTGGCAGTTATTTTAAAATAAAGGTGTGTTTGCTCAGAAGAATCAATTCAGGATGTGCTATTGCAGTATGCAGATTGTTTTAAGCTAAGGGTACTTTTACCCTCAGGCAGAAGATGAAGTTCTGGCCCTCCCTTTAACTATGCAGAATACTGTGAATTAGGGTCCTTGCCCATAATAAGTGATCATCAACCAACATCTCTGACCCAGCTATAGGTCAGAGCAAACTGATATTCACTCAACACCTGCTGTGACCATTCTGCAGTGACTCTTTGAAGCCCCCAGGGGACCTTACCAAATCTCTAGCTCAGGATGTCTGTTAGGCCCGTGCTCCTTCTCTATCTCTGACTCTCCTCCATGTGGGGTGTCTGGTTCCTGAATATTTTTATGTATTAAATTGGGCTGTTTTCTCTTACTAATCTGTGTTTTGTTGATTTTATTATTAGAACATCCAGAAGAACCTTGAGGGTACAGAAAATTTAATCCTCCCCTAGAGATGGTGTTGTGAGCAGATTGAACTCACTGACAGGAACCGGCAATTTGCCTCCAGGCTTTTGGAGATGAGGAGATCCTGAGGCATCTGACACTGGCTGGCCCAAGGGAAGGATTCTTATCTTGTTAGCAGCCCCATCCCCATCCCCACCCCCAGATTTCTGTCTGCAGGATCTGGTAGAAGAAAACTGGTGAGAACATTTTTCTCTTCTCTAGATTCAGACTGAAAGATGCAAATATGTATGAAATACATTTTTGGGTTGGTGAGTCTTGGTTACTTTGTATGAGTGCTCTCATAGGTTTGATTTATGTCTTCCTCTGATTGGTTTTTCTTCTTTCATCCTGTTACATGTCTTGAGAGCTTGGCCTTATGATCTGTGAGGGTATTTTTTGTCTGGTCTCTCCCATCCATGGGGTGCAGTTCCCAAGGTGCAATTTGCTTAATATCCAGGCAGACAAGCACTCAAGGGAATTGTATGTCTATCCTTTGCTCTCAGAGATTGCCTGGTATCTCTGCCAGCTGTAGAAAGTCCATGCATGTATTTGTGGGCATCTGCATAGGATGTGGGTCCGAGGGTAGGACAACTTAAGTATTTTCTGTTTAAATGGAAAAAAGTATGTCACTTCCTGTGCTTGGCACAGCTGTGTAAGACCAGGGCTCTCATCATTCTTAAGGAAGTGCTCTGTGTGTCTTACCTAATGTCAGGTGCTCAGCTGTTGTTTAAGCATGCACTGTTGCAATTTCCTGAATTTTACACTGAGTTGTCCACCTTTAGCTTGCATGGCTTTGGAATGAAGCAGATTTAGTTGTCAGTGATTTCCACTCAAAGGATGGGAGAAAAATTGAAAATATGTATGGAGAGCCATAGGTATATGCAACAAGAAAGTAGAAGAATTCAGGATCCAATTCAATTAACAAATAAAAACCCAGAAGTCAGTAAAGAGCCATAGAATTTAACATCTATGAATAATTTTTATTGCAAAATATTTTGTCTCTCTAATCACCTCCTTTTAGCAAAGACAGCTAAATTAGAAAACATTTATTTGTAAAATCAATCCAGTTTAAATAAACTTGGTCTGAGTATCTGTATAAGTTCAGCAAGAATATGAAATAATCATATAGGCACTTGCTGTAACTGTTCATGTGGAATCTTCAGATTGAACATAATGGACCACTCAGGGCAGCAAAGACAAGGCAAGCACTTGCCATCAATGTTGCCTGCAGTACCTGTAGGTATTAAGGTGAGTTGCTCTCTTTTTGAGGTTTCTAATCATGGAAATTCCAGCACAAGAAGTGATTCTGTCCTCACATGTTGAGGCTGATGGAAGTCGTGTAAGCCAGGTTCCAGGCTACTATTTTCATGGGCTTCTCTTGGCTTCATGACTTCAGTGGTAATTCCTTAGAGTTCTATGAAAATATCTGCATTTACATATTTTTCTCTCAGAGGAGATTCCATCAAAGTCTTGGTAATACAAACCAGTTTCCAAATGCATCCTGTTATGAGGAGGACAGATTCATATTGAACTTATGCAAATAATCACATTGTCATGAAAATAAAAAATAATAAAACATTAAGAGTTTCTGAATTCTGGAAGCATCAAGAAGGGAGTAAAAAAATAAAATTTTGAGTTCTCTTTACAAACATATGGTTTACCAAACTGCTAAGTCACAGGTAGTTTGAAAGAAGCAAGTTTCCTTCCATCTGTCAATGAAAAGATCTAAAAATCATCAATATTTAAATTTTGTAAATGTTATAATCATGCTCAGGTCACTCAGTGCCATATAATCAGTATTTGCATATCTTGATCATGTGCCAGCATTGTTTGAATGCAGCTCTGCCCTTAGAATTCCAGAAATCCTGATCCATTTTAAAGGTTAAGATGCAAAAGTTTATTTTCACACATTTGTATTTTGGAATAAATCTCGAGCCTTCACTTAGTGAAGATGAAACATAATTGTGAAATTAAAACAATTTAGGTTTTAAGTGGCTAGAACTAAAAATGACTTGTTTATAGGTCTGATTAAATTGCAGTTGACAAATTTGTTTTTCTCTGCAACATAATATTTTAAGAAACCAACGAGAATTACAATATAAACATATCAGGACACTGCAGACTCCTGCAGATAATATTGTGAAAATACCTTTTTTACTAATAAGAACATGTACATGCAAGTACAACATAATTATTATTTCCTTAATTGACTAAGCTTCCCATGTTGTTTCTAATATATGAAAAAGGCCTAATTAATTAAAATTTTCTCTTGTGTGAGGAGAAAGAGAACAAATCCTCAAGGCATTCCGGGAGCCCACAGAAGTCAGTGAAAGCCATTTTCAGATTCTGAAATCATCTCCTTGTACATTCTGACCCTGGGATGTTTGTCAAATGTGCTTGACCAGAAGGACTCAGGGAAAGATGAGGGCACTGCGTGGGGTGAGATCTCTGGGGAGACTCCCTGGGCCTGGCACAGCTGGTGGAGATGAGGATACTGGGTGGGGTCATGTCTCAGGGGAGCTGCCCACCAGGCTTGTCCCTGTTCCTTCTCCATCACAGGAAAGGGAACCCCAGAACATGAGATCACAACCAGCAGGAGGAAAAGGTCTTTGGATGGCTGATTGGTCTGTCTGTATTTTTTCTTTTTTTTTTAGGATTCATTTTGTCATGTGTATTTTTACTAGAAAATGATCCATTTTGATACAATAGGTTTAGCTTATTTTACTTTTAATTTCTATTTCCAGAAGTGTTACAATTAAAGAGCAGGTATCAATGCTTTATTTTTCACTAAAGTCTGTATTTTATTCAGGTTCTTGCACTCAGGCTCAGGCTCAGTTCTGGCCCCTCTACCTGTTCAATCCCTGAACAAACATATACCCAGACAGGTTAAGGCTGACAGCGGGGGTGCCTGTGACTGAGTTGATGTGCTGTGAGAGGAAATGAGACTGGAAGAAGAACCGGGGGCCTGATGGAGAGTCTGGACACTGTGTCCATGATGTAGAGCTTATTCTCTAGCCTGGGAGGAAGCAGTTGGTAGTTCTGCTCTCAAGTAGTTCTGCTCTCAGGATTAGAGTCCTGATTTAGAAAGATCAAGCTGGGCACAGTGTGGAGATTGCACTGCATGAGAGAGGGACAAGGAGCAGGGCGACCCGCAAGAAGACAGGTGGGAGGTGGTGCTGGTCTGAGCTGAGGCAGGGCCCTGAGTTTGGCAAGGAGCAGAGGTGAGGACCAGAGGGGATTTGAGGTCAATATTGTCCTGAGGATTAAGCCAGCACAGATGCCAGAGTTAGCACTAGGGGGATGTTGGCTGTTTGGACACCAATAGGAGAGCTCATTCTGTTACAAGGGACTATTGGCTAAATTCTTGCTTCTTCCAGCCTGGAGGAGGTAGAGAAAGGACTAAGAAGTAAAGAGGGAGGGGAGAAGTGAGTGCCTGTCAGGTGTTGGGCAGGAGCTAACAGGTACCACCTCACTGAACCCTCACATCCACCCTGACAGGTGTCCCCATGTACCAGATAAAGAGACCAAGTTTTCATTTCTTTGCCTCAAAGGTAGAGAGGACAGAAGTCATCTGTGTGCCCTCTGGAGCTCAGGCTCTCCCCCAGATGGAAACTGCCATCCCAACCCCCAGGCTCCATTCTAAGCAGCCAGGAAGCTCCTGTCAGGTATGACCTCAGAGGAAGGGAGCACAGACAGAGGCAGAGCTGGGCTCTGGGCCGAGGAAGAACAGATTTTAAAAGACAGGAGAACAGGCCGGGTGCAGAAGTGGGGATGACCTTGTCACAGGGATCTGGTGCTGGCTGTACCCTGTGAAGGGCCAGGCCACCTCCTCCCTGCCCACCTGTCCCCATCCCCAGCTCCCTGTCCAAGTCCCACCCAAACCAGCCTGGTGAGTGCATGGTGAGCTGGAGCATTCGGTTATGTGCAGATTTTCTTCGAATAGAATAACCAAGATGTCTGCCAGCACTGCAGGACTGTTTGGGTCACTATATGTCCAGGACTGCATCTGCGTGCAAGCTCTACTGGCCCATCTTGGCCCATTTAGGCCTCGGTTCTGGACTCAGAACTGTTAGAATCAGTCTTCTGTTTAAGTACTTGTGAAATGGACATAATAACTGTCCTTGCCTCCTCTGGTACCTGGGAGCAGAAGGGGAGGTGAGGCCTGTGAAGGGCATAAAACGGGGTTTATGTCAATGGGGGTTCAGCCCCAGAGTGAGGACTCTCACGTGGACAACGCCGGGCGGGGACACGCTGTTCTCTGCTGCCACCTAGTGCGCGTCTTAGGGATAACCGCTGTCTGCGTGTCGCCCGTAAACACTGTGATTCTCTGCTCAGTCCGTGGGCAGCTGTGCAGCGGTCACTCTCCCGCGTGTTTCCTTAGACACTGGGACTTCCCACGTCACCAATGTCAACCTCAGCTGACAGGGGGAAAACTTAGTAAAGTACATAAACATTTTACCCTCATGGTTCATTCTTAAATAACAGGAAGTTAGTTATGAAGAACGAAAAGGATGCTTCCTGGAAACATGAGGTTTTGCTGTAGAAGAATCTCCCCAGGTCCTTGGCCAGAGACACTGGGACCAAGTCAGATGGCGAGATCAGGTACCAACTGGGATTACACCTGTGGGTTTGTTGTCACAAACTGCTGAGGTTTAGATTTATGTTTTTCTGCTTCAGTGATCGACTACATTTAGAACACAAACTGATTCACTTTTTTGCTGCAAAATGTTTTAATTTAGTTAAATGTGTCTTAAAAGAAACTCAGTATGTTTTTTTCTTCTTAAGTCCCATACTTTTAATTTATTCCTATGGAATTTGTTAACAGTAGCCCCACAGGAAGGACTGCTTGTTGGTGGGAGAGATGGTTGTTTTATGGTTTTTATTTTTTTCTCAGAAGATAAAATGAACTCAAACTTCATTGCAGTACTTTCTCTTTGGAATGAATTGTCCAGTTTCAGCTCTGACCTTTGTCACCGATCTTTCCACAAGTACTTCATCCCATCAGTCGTCTTCTCTTCACATGTGCAGTCAGTGCTGGTTCTTTTCCTTGTGTTTACAACATGCTCACGTCTCAGTGAGCAAAGTAGCATCTCTTTTGGGCCATCTTTTCAGCTTATTGTCACATTGTTTCCCACCACCACATTTCCCACTTTGGAAATGACCCTCCTCTTACATCTTTCTCTTGTTCACCACTTACTCCCGTATTAACTCAGTGGGAGCCCTTGTCTACACCTGTCAGTCAACTCAACCCACACCATGGCTGACCCTCCAGAGACTAACTTGTCTTCATGTCTCTGCAATGGTCTCCATGGTGGTCACCCATTGTCCTTGAAATTTTCTCACTTCTGAATGCCACATCCACTGAACTCTCCTGGTCTGTCCCCTACCCCATGCTGCTCTTCTGGTTCCAGGAACCTCCTGCCCAACACCAGCACTCATAGTAGGCTGTATTGGTCTTGACTTGACTCTCCTCCCCGCCTTTTAAAAACTTTCTTGGCTGTTTGGTCTAGCTTTCATAGCCATGGTTTCAGATGGTACTTCTAATCAACTAGTTCGTGTTTTGTATCATTTGGTCAGAATTCCTCATTTAACTTCATGTTCATCACTACATGTGGTTCTTGACTGTTTTCATTTGAATGCACCAGTAAAACCTAAACTGAAGATTTCCCAAACTGAGATAATTCTATTCGCCCTGTATCTGCCCCTTCATAGTGACTTCCCAATGTAAGGCAGTCCCAGTCTCCCCGTCACATAGACAAGAATGTATCATCTTCCTCTTTTTTTCCATATTAAAGCAATTGCCAGCCTAGGCAGACGTAGCCACCCCAATCTACTTTCTATCTATTCCCCCATTTCTCCACCCACTGTATTATTGGTCAGAGTTTTCCAGAGATACAATACCAATAAGATGTGAAGATACAGAGAAAGAGATTGATTTTGTTGAATGGGCTTGTGAGACTATGGAGGCTGCAAGTCCCAAATCATCAGGGTTAGTTGGCAGACTGGACTTCCAAGAAGAGCCAATGCTGCAGTTCAAGTCCAACTCCTTTAAGCTACTATAAAATCTTATGTTTGTAGAACTCTGTGTTTTTCAAAGGCCTTTCTGTATATACCATTCAATTTGATTTTTGATTGGTGATTCAATCACCTTCTTAGAGGTCTGTTCATATATTCTATTTATTTGTGACTTAGGATTGGTCAGTATTGTGTTTCTAAAAACAATCCAAGATGCTACTATATTTGTGCTATTTTTAAATTCTACAAATACCATGATAATATTCCACTGCATAAATATTTTATGTAAATATGATTATAAGTACTTGCACAACACATGGACACTGAGACACACTTTCTCTGACTCGTATGGCTATCTTTCTGTCTCTGTGCCTCTCTTTCTCACACACGCACATACACACACACAAGAACTCACATGTTGTGATTTGTATGCACATCTCTCTGTCTCTCTCACTCAGAAACCCCAAAACACACAGACACCCACACACACCTGCACTCACTCATATGCTCATCTTTTTCTGTCTCTGTGCATCTGTCTCATGCATGCAAATGCACGCACACATGCATAGACATGCTCTGATTCATATGCACAACTGTTCAAATCTCTCTCTCTCTCTCTCTCTCTCAGAAATGCAAATACACACATACACCTGCTGACTCATATGCCCCTCTTTCTCTCTGTCTCTGTGCCTCTCTCTCACACTCACTTCCATACAGACACACACACACACACACACACACACACACACACACACACACGCTCTGATTCATATGCACATTTGTTCTGTCCTTTTAACTCTTCAACGCATAGACAAAGAGACATCTCTAGGCTTCCTTTGAGTGCAGTCTACAACTTAATATGGAAAGGCTGAAAAATCTTTAATGCACCCAAATGATGATGAATGAATGTGTGCTGAGTGTATCCTGATGCAAACAAAGGGACTTTGATTTCTGGGGCTGCCCACAACTGAGAAAGGACTTTGAGATCTGTGCAGACACAAGTAATTTTTGTGAACAGGATGTGGGCACCATCAGATTGAGGTAACATGCCCTATTCCTAGTCCCCCTAGGCTGAAGGTTCACTGGAATCACCTGTTACTAGTTATCTCTGCACACAGCCCCATCCCGTTAATCCTTCTAAGTAAAATGGCTGAGAAGAGCCTCAGGATGTGTCTTTTTCCAAGATGGTTTCTTCCTCTGACACTTGACCAAACTTTTCTGTCTTAAGTAGTTATTCCAACACGTCTCAAGTGAGTCCCAGCTGCCGGGAGAATCCTAAGTGGTGACGCAGATGTGATATGAGTGCAAGACATACGCCCAGAAGAAACTCAGTGGCAGCATCCCATGTGGAAGTCTGGTAAGGGACAGTCCCTGGTCACTCTTTGAGAAAGGGACCGACGCACATAGTACAGAGTAAAACACACATGAACAGGAACACACACATGCGCATTTGTGATTTGTATGTACACCTGTCCACATGTCTCGCTCAGAAATGGAAAAACACACCTGCTCTGACTCATTAACCCATTTTTTATCTCTGCCTCTGTCTATTTGTGTCCCTTGAACATGCACAGAAACACACAACTACATGAAGGCTCATGTGATGATTCCCATGCATGCTTCCATGTGTCTGAGACTCAGAAACCCAAAAAACATCGACATCCACACACACATGCACTTACACATGTGCTTGTATTTCTATCTGGCTCTGTGCATTTCTGTCTAATGTATGCACACATGTGCACACCTAAAACAACACACACATGTAATAATTAACTTGCACATATTTACATATAGCTGTCTGGCTTAAAATTCCAAAATCACCTTACATACACACACACACATCCATCTACACTTATGCTTCCCTTTCTGTCTGGATCTGTGCATTTCTGTCTAATGTGCACAAATATGTTGGGATTTAAACATGCACACCATAATAATTTATTTAAACATATTTCCATATTTCTGACTCGCTCAGAATCACAAAACCATCATGTCATACACACACACTAGCACTGACCACTATGCCTGAATTGCTTTCTGGCTATGTGCATTTCTGTGTAATGTATGCACACATGTGCAAACCTAAACATGCAGAGAGATATAATAATTTATTCACACATATTTTCATGTGGCTGACTTGCTAAGAATCACAAAAACACCACATCATACACACACCTACAATGACGTCTGTGCCTGCATTTCTTTGTGGCTCTGTGCACTAGTCTAATGTACACACACATGTGCACCCCTAAACACACACACACAGGTAATAATTTATTGGCACATATTTTCATATGGTTAACTCACTCAGAATCACAAAAACACCACGTTATAAGCACCCATTTGCACTGATGCCTATGCCTGCATTTCTGTCCACTCAGTGCCTTTCTGTCTAATGTCCACACATATGTGGACCACTGAACATGCACACATGTAATAATTTATTTGGACATATTTTTATATGGGTGACTCACTCAAAATCTCAAAAACACCAGATCAAAAGCACCCCATGCACTGATGCCTATGTCTAGATTTCAGTATGGATCCTTGCATTTCTATCCAATGCCCACACACGTGTGTACCTCTGAAGATGCACATATCATAATAATTTATTTGCACATATTTTCATACAGCTGACTTGCTCAGAATCGCAAAAGCACCACATCATACACACTCACCTGGCCTGACACCTATACCTGTAATTCTGTCAGGCTCAGTGCCTTTCTGTCCACATGTGCACCCTTGAACATGAACATACATAATAATTTATTTGCACATACATCCATATGGATGATTAGCTCAAAATTACAAAAACAGCACATCACTCACACTCACCTACACAGATGACTATGCCTGCATTTTTGTCTGGCTCTGTGTATTTCTGTCCAAAGTATACACACATGTGCACCTCTGAACATGCACACACATGTAATAATTTATTCGCATATACATCCATATGGTTTAATTGCTAACAATCGTAAAAAACTGTCATAAACACACAACTGCAGTGAAGCTATGCCTGCATTTCTGTCCAGCTCTGTTAATTTCTGTGCAATGTACACACACATGTGCAACCCTGAAAATGCACACATGTAATAATTTACATGCACATACATCCATATGACTGACTCGCTCATAATTGCAAAATCATTAGGTTATACACACCCACTTGAACTGATGCCTAAGCGTGAATATCTGTCAGGCTATGTGTATTTCATTCCATGTATGCACACATGTGCACTCCTGAACTTGCACACACATGTAATAATTTATTCGCAGATACATCCACATGGCTGACTTGCTCAGAATTGCAAAATCATTACATCATACACATGAACCTGCACTGATGCTTATGCATGAATTTCTGTCATGCTGTGTGCATTTCTGTCCAATGTACGCACACATGTGCACCCCTGGATATGCACAGAGATATAGTAATTTATTTGCACATAAATCCATATGGCTGACTTGCTCAGACTTGCAAAAACAGCAGGTAATACACACCAATGTGCAGTGATGCCTATGCGTTAGTTTCTGTCAAACTGTGCATTTCCATCCAATGTACGCACACATATGGACCCCTGAAAATGCAGATACATGTAATAATTTATTTGAACATAGTTCCATATGGCTGACTTGCTCAGAATTGGAAAAACAGCAGGTAAACACACCCACCTGCACTAATGCCTGTGCCTGCATATCTGTCAGGCTCTGTGCATTTATGTTAAGTGTACGCACACATGTGCAAACCTGAACATGCACACACATGGAATAATTTATTTGCACATACATCCATATGGCTGCCTTGCTCAGAATTGAAAATCATTACATCATACACACCCACTAACGCTGATGCCTGTGCGTGCATTTCTGTCAGGTTGTGTGCATTTATGTTTACTGTATGCACACATGTGCACCCCTGAACATGCACACACACATAATAATTTATTCACACATAGTTCCATATGGCTGACTCGCTCAGAATTGCAAAATCGTTACGTCATACCCACCCACCAACACTGATGCCTATGCGTGTATTTCTGTCAGGGTGTGTGCATTTCTATCCAATGTACATATACATGTGCACCCCTGAGCACACACACACATGAAATAATTTATTTGCACATAGTTCCTTATTGCCGACTTGTTCAGAATTGAAAAAACTGCAGGCCATACACACCCACCTGCAGTGAGGCTTATGTCTGCATACCTGTCTGGCCCTGTGCATTCATGTGAAATATATGCGCACATGTGCACCCTGAACATGCTCACACACATAATAGTTGACTCGAACATACTTCCATATTACTGGCTTGCTCAGAATCACAAAAACAGCAGGTCATACACACCCACCTGCAGTGATGCTTTTGCTTGCATATCTGTTCAGCTCTGTGCATTTTTGTTCAATGTGTGTACACATATGCACCCCTGAAAAGGCTGTAGTAATTTATTCGCACATACTTCCATATGACTGACTCCCTCAGATTCACAAAAACCCCACTACATACACACCGCAATGCATTTACGCCTATGCCTGCTTTTCTGTTCAGCTCTGTGCATTTACGTGCAATATACGCACACGTGTACATCCCTAAAATCGCACACAGATGGACTAATTCATTCGCACATACTTCCATGTGGCTGACTTGCTCAAAATCACAAAAACATCACATTATACACACCCGCCTGCACAGACACTTATGCCAGTATTTCAGTCAGGCTGTGTGCATTTCTGTCCAATACATGCACATGTGTGCACCCCTGAACACTCACACACACCTCAATTTAATTGCACATACATGCATGTGGCTGACTTGCTCAGAATTGCAAAATTATTATGTCATACACACCCATTGGCACTGATGCCTGTGCGTGCATTACTTTCAGGCTGTGTGCATTTCCGTCCAATACATGCACACATGTGCACCCCCAAAAAGGCAGACAGATAATAATAATTTATTTGCACATAGTTTCATGTGATTGACTTTCTTGGATTCACAAATACAGCAGGTCATACACACCCACCTGCACTGATTCCTATGCCAGCATTTCTCTTCCGCTGTCTGCATTTCTGTCCAATGTACGCACACATGTGCACCCCTGAACCAACACACACATGTAATAATTTATTGAAACATACATCCACCTGGCTGACTCGCTCAGAATTGAAAATCTGTACATCATACACACTCAGTGGCACTGACGCCTATGCATAAGTTTCTATCAGGCTGTGTGCATTTCTGTCCAATGAACGCACACATGTGCACCCCTGAACACGCACACATATGTAATAATTTATTCGTACATAGTTCCTTATTTCTGACTTGCTCAGAATTGTAAAAACAGCAAGTCATACACACCCAACTGCAGTGATGCTTATGCCTGCATATCTGTCCGGCTCTGTGCATTCATGTGAAATATACACACACATGTGCACCCTGAACATGCTCACAGATGTAATAGTTGGTTCAAACATACTTCCATATTACTGACTTGCTCAGAATCACAAAAACAACAGGTCATACACCACCATGTGCACTGATGACTATACCTGATATTCTGCCTGGCTCTGTTCATTTATGTCCAATGTATGCACACATGTGCACCCCTGAAAAGCACACACATGTAATAATTTACTCAAACATACTTCCATATGGCTGACTTGCTCTGAATCCCAAAGAGAGCAGGTCATACTCACCCACCTGCCTAGATGTCTATGTGTGCATTTCTGTTAAGCTGTGTACATTACTGTCCAATGTATGCACACCCCTGAAAAAGCACACACATGTAATATTTTATTTGCACATACTTTCATGTGGCTGACATGCTCAGAATCACGAAAACACCATGTCATACACACCCACCTGCAGTGACGTCTATGCCTGCATTTCTGTCCAGTGGTGTGCATTTCTGTTCTATGTCGGCACACGTGTGCACCCCTGAAAAGATACACAGATGTAATAATTTATTCGCACATATATCCATATTGCTGATTCACTCAGAATGGCAGAAACACCACGTGATACACACACACCTGAACTGATGACTATGCCTGCATTTCTGTCTGGGTCTGTGCCTTTCTGGCCAATGTACACACACATAATAATTTATTCATACGTACTTCCATATGGCTTAATGTCTCAGAATTGCAAAAACACCAGTTCATACACTCCAACCTGCACTGACGCCTATGCCTGCATTTCTGTCTGGCTGTGTGCACTTTCGTGTAATGTAGGCACCCATGTACACCCCTGAACATGCACCCACACACATAATAATTTATTTGTACATACATCCATATGGCTGATTCACTCAGAATCGCAAAGACACTATGTTATACACACCCATGTGCACTGACTACCATGTCAGCATTTCTGTCTCTGTCCATTTCTGTCCAATGTAGGGACACTTGTGCACCCCTAAAAATTCAGCCACTCTTAAAAATTTTTTTTGCACATACATCCATATGGCTGACTTGCTCAGAATCACAAAAACACTACGTCATACACACCCACCTGCACTGATGCCTATGCCTCCATTTCTGTCCAGGTCTGTGATATCTGGCCAATGTATGCCAACATGTGCACACTTGAACATGCACACACATGTAATAACTTATTTGCATATACATCCATATGATTGACTTGCTCAGAATCGCAAATACACGAGGTGTTACACACCCACTTGCACTGATGACTATGCCTGCATTTCTGTTCATCTCTGTGCCTTTCTCTTCAATGTACACACACATGTGCACCCCTGAACACACACAGACATGTAATAATTCATTCACACTCAGAATCACAAAAACACCATGTCATACACACCCACTTGCACTAATGCTTATGCCAGCATTTCTGTCTGGCTCTGTGCATTTCTGGCCAATGTACACACCCATGTGTACCCCTGAACATGCACACACGTAATAATTTATTTGAACATTCTTGCATATGACTGACTGACTCAGAATTGCAAAAACACCAGGTCATACACACCCACCTGCACTGATGCCTATACTTGGATGTCTGTCTGGTTCTGTGCATTTCTGTCCAAATGTAGGCCCACATGTGCACCCTTGAAGATGTCACACACTTATGTCTTTTTGATGTAATGTAAGGGTCCAGTTTTATTTTCCTGCAGGTGATTAGTCAGTTACCTAGCACTTGTGTTTGAAAGGACTCTTTATGTTAGTTAATATTGTTGACCCTTGTCAAATGACCATAGATGGTGGATGTGTTAATTTCTGGGTTCTTAATTCAGTTTAATTCATCTGTATATGTAGCCCTGTGTCACATAATGAAGTTTCTGTCAGTGGCAGACAGCATGTATGGCCATGATCCCAAAAGACTCAAATAGAGCTGAAACATTTCTATGACCTAGAGACATCATAGGTAACCCAGTGCATTCCTCACATGTTTGTGGTGACAAGCCTCCTGTGCTGCCTGTTGTCTAGAAGGACAGCA
>PVJL010017346.1:0-18506 GCA_004026885.1 Lyroderma lyra
TGGAATTTTTAAAATATTTTTCTGTGTCATTACTGGATAACTTCTTCTTCCTTGTTTTTTAAGTTATTCTTTTCAGTCTCACTTTATTATTTTTTTTTTTTTACTTTCAACCATATATTAAAACAGAACCAGTTTCTCAATAAGCATCAATGAAAAGTAGTTTTGATGGTTGGAGGATGCATATAAATTTCAGTGTTTGGATTACTCCAGACACTCTGAAACTGTGATGGATGAAGATGATTAAAAACCAAAAGATGTGGCTACACAGGATAAGCACATAAATTTTGTTTTGCAATTGCATGGCCTAGTTTAAACTTTTTACCATAGAAATTTGTCTATGATTCTGCTACCTTTCACACATCCATGGCATTATAAAAGGAAATAAATTCATAACCTTTAGACACACCATCCAAACATGAATTCTACCCAGGAAAGTAGAATTTGGTATAATTTTGTTTTTAGGTTACATATAGCCTTAGGGGGTCATGGCTGAAGAGGACTGGGTGCTGACCTCTCTGGAAATGGTTGTGGTTGGGGGTCTCAGAATTTGAAACAGACTTATCTTCCAAGTCATTGATTCGACCCTACCCTTCATCTAATCACTGTTGATTTAGCTCTAATGAAATTTTTATTTCAGTAATTGTATTCTTTATTTCTATTTATTTTTTATATTTTCTACTTCAATTTTATGTTTTCTATCTCTTGAAGTTCTCCCTGAGAAGACTGAACATCCTTATAGCCAGTGTTTTAAACTCTGAACCTGGTAGATTATCTTCATTTTGTTTAGATTTTTTTCTGGAGCTTTGTTCTGTTCTGTAATTTGTCTTCACCAGAGCACCTTGTGTGCAGTCATGTGTCTTTGTTTCTTCGTTTTGGCTGCCTCTTTGTGTTTGTTTCTATGTATTGGGTAGAGCTGTTATGTCTCCTGTTCTTGGTAGAGTGGCCTTAGGCAGTTGGTGTCCTCTGGGGCTCTGGGGCACAGTCTTTCTGGTCACCTGAGCTGGATGCTTCAGGTGTGTCTCTTTTGTGTGTTGTATGTGCCTTCTTGTTGTAATTGATCCTTAATTGTAAATGAGTGGGATTAAACCTCAAGATGATTGTTTGTAAGGACTGGCCATGACTACAATAGAGTAGCTATTTTGCATATGCTGTCCCTTTAAAGCAGGATTTGCTGTATCAGAGCCTGCCTTATCTGCTCTTTGGGTATGTCACTGGTGGAGGTGGTTGGGTTGTGCTGTGGTGTGGCCTAAAATTGGCAATTGAGTATGTTGATTCTAGGCCATTTGGAAGGTGCTCTGGTGCAGACCAAGTTCAACCTCTGCCTTTGTCCTGCCTGGGGTCTCTTGGTATGAGCTATAAAGTGGTCTGCAAATGGTTCCCACTTTTGCTGGTCTTAGAAGTGACTGAGAGAGACTAAGCTGTGAAGTGAACTCACTGCCACTAGTACAAGGCTCAGCACTGCTTGTCAAAAGGTAAGGTGCATACCAAGACCAAATGCTGTGTGTATGAGGTTTATAAATGTATGAGATTTTAGTAAATTTTGCAACAAGGCCCAAGGAAGTCT
The DNA here is from genome assembly GCA_004026885.1 of Lyroderma lyra. NCBI lineage: Eukaryota > Metazoa > Chordata > Mammalia > Chiroptera > Megadermatidae > Lyroderma > Lyroderma lyra. Next base: position 1,565 of record PVJL010017346.1, read on the forward strand.
GTTTGTGTGGAAAAGTCACTGGAAGCAGCCTGAGTAGGCCCTCAAATTGAGTGGGTAGGGTCTCAAGGAATCACCAGGGCAGGGCAGACAAATGGTGTTAGGCAGGTTGATGGAGATTCAGATATGGCAGCCACCTACATACGCATGTTGGGTGTGGGGAGGGTTCAACAAAGGAACAATGGATTATGCCAACACTTCTGTCTGGAAAAAAAGCTGCTCTTTAGCCCTCACCATGAAGCCAGACAATTCAGTTCTTCGTATATGTCCCTGGTGCCTTTTGAGCTGCTGTCCCAGTTCTGAGGCTCAAAGTGAGTGAATCTGTTAGTAAGTGTGTATGGACGCTTTAAGAGAAAAGCCTGGGACTCCAGCAGTCCTCTGTCTCACTCAGCCACAGTCTTTGCTGATTTTCACAGCCAGAAGTTATGGGAATTTTTCTCCCTGACACTGAAACCCTGGGCTGGGAAGCCTGGGGTGGAGCTGGGCCTCCTCACTCCTCAGAGGGAACCTCTGCATCTGAGATATCCCTCCCAAATATTAACTACCGCACATCGGTGTGAGAATTGCCTATTCCACATCTCCACCCCTCCTACCAATCTCGAGGTGGCTTCTTCTATATGTCCTTAATTGTAGGACTTCTGTTCAGCTAGACTTCAGGTAATTCTAAATAATGGTTGCTCTGTAGTTTAGTTGTAATTTGGAAGTAATTTTGAAAGGAGGTGAGCACAGCATTTACCTACTCCACCATCTGGATCTAGAAGCCCTATAGATTCCTCAGTTATACTCTATTTTCTATTTACTTCTATTCATGTATAATTTTCCTAATATTTAAGATGGTTCATATTTTGTACTCTAGTAGTTATATTTATAAAACCCCTTATATAAAATGCTTAGTGTTGTAGTTATTTCAATATCTATTCTTCCATAAAATTAAAATGGTAAAATTAGAATATTTTCTCTTCCTACTCCCTTTTCTTACTGTTCATTTTTATGTTAAATATGGTTATACCTCATTTATTTTATTTTTAGTTATATAGATGAGGTAATTAGAAAATGACACTACCTATTAAGAACATAAACGTGAACTTGCTGACAATCAAACCATACTATCCCAACAATGCTCAGAAAAATACACACTGCAACCATATTTGGGACAATAAAAGAACAAAGCCACTCCATAAAGACAAAGAAAAAAATATTAAAATTTCTCTCATGACTCATGTAACTGGCTTTTACTTTATTACCAATGAGAACTTAGTAGAGCATTAATCCTCCTACATCCTAGATTAAATGTATTAAAATATTCTATCATCAAATGGCCCTATTTTTTACATCATTCAAACAGATCAGACCACACTTCCTTCTCAGAATCATTCACCACAAACCCATTTCCTGGAAGAAGCTCAACTCTTCCACCTGTGTTTACATTTCCCTGTGGCACTGAGCTCATTAAGCTTTATGTGTGAAAGTAAATGCAATTAATGGAAGAAACATGCACGCATTTTATATATAAAAGATAAACAGAGGGTAATCATAAAAGGTAACTCTCACACAGACTTGCTTGAACTGTAAATACATGTAAACTTTCCTTAAGAACACGTACCAATATAAAACAAAGCCTATAAATATGTATGTATACATATATATATATATATATACACACATATATCTCCAAAACACTTTGATCCCAACTCCACTCATACAAATTTTTTTCCAAAGAAATCTAATAATGTCAAAAATGAGTCATATAAATGGTTGTTTATTGAAGCAGGGGTTTTTAAATGGATTAAGTGGAAATTTTTAAGTAAAAAGTTATTATTAATGAATTGTGGTGCATCTCTCTATGGGAAAACCATTCAATTTAAGAGAGAAAGTATTTGATAACATGGACATTTCTGCACTATAAACTTTAGTAAACAGGTAAACAGGTCACATAATAATTAGTATAATTTTTGTAGAAACAATGTACTAAAATATATATGAATAGTTTGCACAAAACAATCTGGGAAAAATACACTGAACTATTAAGATTAGTTAACTTAGTGATGGGATCATTATTATGGATTATCTTTATTTTGTGTGTATGTTCCTTTTATTTTTAATCTAAAAACCAGAATTTATACTCATAATATGAAAAATTAGAAATGCAATGTAAAAAAGAGATTTCATCATATTCAGCATATTACTGATTGGCTTGCCCTGAAACCCTGAGCCATACTCCCAGTATTATTCCATTGGCTGATAATGGCTTGGGACGATTACCTAACTTATTTGAAATTCTTTGCTAATAGACCAAGTGAAATGTTCATTAATAATTTGCTTTCAGTTAATTATTTAGACTCTTAGCCACTTTTTTTTAATGTTTTTCCAATGTCAAAAATGGAGTAGGGATTATTGCTGAATTATATCAAATGAGCTCATGTTTATCAACTTTTCAAGTATCCATTATGTTTGTTTCCCATTAAAGCATCACAGAGCATTGCTATCTTTTATATCTAATACACTAACTGTTGAATATCCTTACTGGAAAAAAATTACACTTAAAAAAAATACATAGCTCATCAATTTGATATGTTTCTGAGTTTACATGAAGAACAAAACTGGCATCTCATTGGTGCTTGAAACAGTCACAGATGGCTTCTAAAACAGTACTGTGTTTTTGTTTGGGGATTCCACTGTTTAGATCATTTTTATAAATAATTAAAAATAAATCTGTGATGCCAGTAATTATAATAAGCCATATCTGGCTTTGCAACAGAAATCGGTGACTCCGACTCCTTGCAAGAATATAAACTTAACTAATGTGATAGATGGGAGCCATAGAAAATGCCCTCACCTTTCCCTTAAAACCTGAAGAAAGTAGAAATTTGGGGTAATACACATAACAAATTGTCCTACATAATTAATTCTCTTCAGACATTCTAATTTATATTCATTTCACAGCTTCTGAAATTTATACATATGTGATGAAGAATTATTTGGGGAAACAAGAATCTTTTAAGAACCATGTTGGCATATTTAACATGTTTTATTAAGGAGAAAAGTTATTTGTAACTACAAAAATACAGGCCTAAATATTTGAAAAAGGGTCAATTTGCAACAATGTAGCAGTATCTGTTGAGACTCTCCTTCATGAGCATTTTTCTAAATTCTTGTTTTAGCTTAGGTGGCAAAAACATTGTGGTTCAATTCAAATACACCTTCTACTCAAGACACACTTAATTAGGTTTTATTCTGCAGTATGCAGACTGTCTTTATAGTCTGAAATAAAACTTATCGTGAACCACAAAACAGGAGTTTTAAATGAAAATCCTAACAGCCATAAAGAATAAATCATTAGGCAAAGCATGCCAATTTAGTAGATTTATATTGTGAATATGTAAAAAGTAGTGAAGAAAAAGTCACCAATGAAAATGATTAGTACAATTTAAAATGGAAAAAACTGTCTGATAATTGACATATGTAAAACTATTGAACGATTTTATTTTTTATTGATCTCTATTTCAAAAATAGGTAATGAAAATAAAACTACACTACAAATCAGGAGTCCAAACTTAATCACTAATGACTTTGTAATCTCAGATAATCAATACATCTGAGCTTCAGTTTTCCCATTTATAAAATTAAAGTGTTGTATTGGATACCTTCTAATTTCCCTTTCTGTATTCTGTTTCTGTGATTTGGAGTTTTATCTCCTTAATGAATTATTCAATTCCTTGCAAAAACCACCTAAAATTGTTTGTACAGTGCTGTAGATGCATTCGAGGCTTTCTGTTATTTCCTGCTACATCTAAACTCTAGTATTCAAAAATTTAAGCAAGCAAAAATAGCAAATAATCCATCATGCTTGAAGGTCAGAATAAAATATCATCATTAAATTAATAGTGACTGCTCAATTAATTTATGACACATTTATTTTTAAGACACTAACTTCATAACCAGAGAATCTATGAAAACAGTGAGAGAATTATAATCATAATTGTTTCTGTAAATTCAGCATTTCAATAAATATTTTATATTTGTAATGTTTTTTATTTCATGGCCCACACAGTGAACAGAGAGGAAGATAAATAGTGGAAGGTAGTGGACAAATGTGTGCTTGAATCCTGTCCTCATTATTTTTAGTATGTGACTTTGTACTTTAACCTCTTTTTTTCCCCAAGTTTCTTTAATAAATGGATACAGTAATGTCTATATCATGATAGGTGGGAGGTTTAAAGTGAAAATTTTTAATTCCTATTACAGTTCTGGGCATACGCTAGGCCCTAAATAAATTTTATTTTTTACGATGAGCATACCTTTTTTTAACAAGATTAAATTCCTTCCATTATTTGATAGCCTTAATTTTATAAGATATTTTAAATTCCTTGAAAGTGAGGATAATATCTTATTCACTCCCAACCCTCTGCTAAGATATTAAGAACTAAAAGATTGTTGAAAATACATTTCTGAAAATTGTAGCCCTGTGTATCATTTTTAGTGTAATGATAAACCTGTCAATTATATCTCAGTAAAGCTGGAAAAAATCATTAAAATTTTTTAAAATGTGAAACCAAAGCAGAAAAAAAAGTATATGGTTTCTCGCTTAAAGAAGAGGCATTTGATTAATCCATTACTAGTTAATCAAATGTCATTATATCATCACATATTAGCACACAATTTTTATGGTAAACAATTCAGGAAAAAAATAGTTTGCATTATTAAGTTTCACACTAACAGCATGACCTAAACGTTATCTTAAGTCACTGATTTGGAAAATGTGCACAGTGATGTTAACCCAGAGAAATGTTTTGAGGGTTAAATGAACTAATGTTTGTGAAATACCAGATACATGACTGAAATTTCAACTTGTTCTTATACAGCAGTACCAAGGGCTGAAATGTTTGGCTATGATCCTACGTGCAAAATTTACCAAAACATACAGGGACACTATACACACAATTATTTAAAGTCAGATCTTGCAGAAAATCCTTATTGGTGCCTTTGCAGGATAAGTAATAGAAGTTTCAGCAGTAAGTTGCCCTAGGACAGTTGTAATTACAGGATTTCTCAAACCTGTAGAAAGCCAGAAAGTAATATTACAAGTAAAAATAAAAGCGAATGCTTATAAATTGTTCATCCCATACCCAGACCTATTCTAAGCCTTTTACATACATTAGCTCATTTAATCTTCACAACAGTGCCATGAGGTACTATTTAATACTTCTATTTCAACAGATAAGTTAAACTGGGCATTGATTAAGTGATGAAGACTAGACTGACACTCAGATATTCTGAGTCTGTGCTCACAACCACTATGCTCTACGTCTAACTAAAAGCAAAGTAGATTTGAGAGAAACAAAGTCCCTCGGTTTACGTGCAAAGGAAATTTTCAATGTGAAAAATAGATGGGTAAAAATATATAACTGGAATTTGTAAAATCATTAAGCCCAGTAAGAAATAAAAACCAGAAAAGTTTCCACCCCTTAATGGATAAATTTCTACTTGAATCACACAATTCTTGGTGTCTGGGGACATGTCTTTTTTAGATGATAAATTATCCTCAATCCTGGGATTAAAGTACCAATAAGAAATACATTCTTTGATCCTGATGAGAATTTCTCATGGTACTCTTCATTAGAAACTGTCCTTTATACCTTTGCAACTAAATTATTTAATGGTAGTGATTGAGTGGGCAAATAAGCAGTGTTAATTAACTCAAAATAAAAAAAAAAAAACAACAATCCAATTAAAAAATGGAAAGAGGATCTCTGAACAGACATTTCTTTTAAGGCGATACAGGAATGGCCAACAGACATATGAAGAAATGCTCAACTTCATTAGCTATTATGGAATTGCAAATCAAAACCACAATAAAATACCACCTCACACCTGTTAGAAGGGCTGTTATCAACAGGCAGGTACTAATAAGTTTTAGAGGGGTTGTGGAGAAAAGGGAACCCTCATACACCACTGGGTGGAATTTAAATTGGTACAGCCACTATGGAAAATAGTATAGACATTTCTCAAAAATTAAGAATAGAATTACCATATGACCCAGCAATCCCTCTTCTGGGTATCTACCCAAAAAATTTGAAGACATTTAGTCACAAAGATTTATACCCCTATGTTTCTTGCAGCATTATTCATGGTGGCCAAAACATAGAAAAAACAGTGTCCTTTAATGAATGTTTGGATAAAGAAGATATGGTACATATGCACAATGGAATATTACTTGGCTATAATATTGCCATTTGTAACATGAATGAATCTTGAAATTATCATACTAAGCAAAATAAGTCAGAAAAAATCAGAAACTATATGACTTTGTTCGTTTGTGCAATATAAAACTGAAAACAATAAAAGAACAAGATGAAGAAACAAAGAAACAAAAACTCATAGACACAGACAACAACCTAGTGGTTACCAGAGGGTAAGGGGATGGGAGGGTGGGGGTATAGGTGGGTAAAGTGAGTCAAATATATGGCGATGGAAGGAGAACTGACTCTGGGTCATGAACACACAATACAATATACAGATGATGGATTTAGAACTGTACACTTGAAACCTATATAATTTTGCTAACCACTATCACCCTAATAAATTTAACAAAAAAATTAGTAAACTCTTAATAAGTAACAGCTTTTAATTTTAAAGAGACTGGATCAATATAATTTGCCACTACGAGTTCTAGTATGTTTTTTTTGTTTTATTATTTGTGATATGGCATTTGGGATGTATAGATATTATCTCAAATGCCCTGTAGTGGCACTTACCATCCAGGGTTTGAGTGTATTTTCTTCCTTAAGTAGGACAGACACAGAGAAGTGAAAGAGCCAGCCTGCCTGCCATTGTCAGATGTGTAAGAAGACAAGGCAAATCCAGCCTTCATTTATCACAACCATCATATCCCAAAGGTTTTGCTAGGGGTGGAATTATTGAAGCTCTTGCTCCCAATGTTCTGGTATTTGGAAATTGGGCCTTAAGAAGGCAATTAGGGTTAAATGAGGTCATGAGAGTGCAATCCTCATACTGGGGTTAGTGGCCTTATAAGAAGAAGAAGAGAGATTATTATTTTTGTTAAGCCACCCAGTCTGTGGCATTTTATTGTAGCAGCTTGAGAAGACTAATACGGATCTATGTTTAAAACTGGGGGAAATCAACAGAACTGCAGAGTCAGGAAGGCTGGGATAAAGTAGTCCTTAGTGAATAGTCCATTGAAGCTAGGCTTAAAATATAGAAGTACATACTAAAGTTGAACAAGGTTAGAGTCTCTGTCAAATGTATCAGGGGCTAGGACAGGGATTGGATTACTTATATAAATGTCCCCAAAAGGCAGGAGCTGGATTAAATATCTTCTACACAAACTCAAATGATATCCTATATCAGATCCCTAGCTACAAGAGCCATGACACTTCTAAATTTCTGCTACTGATAGAGACAACAGAGGGTAAGAATTCCCTAAGATTCTCCCAGGGCCAGAAATTTTGACTTAGTTATCTCAAGTGCAACTTTTTTCAAAGTAAACATTTTAATTGATCATTTTATTTTAGTATATAACCTCCCTTAGACATCATTCATCTGAACTTCAGTCACTACTGAAAAATTTTGAAAAAGTATCATGAGGTATAACTGTTTTTATAGAAAACAGGTTCATAGAGCCTGATAACTTTACCTGCAACAATTTGTCAGTGTGTTTGAAATAATTGAAATTGGGGTAAAAGCTCAGGTAAACATGGTAATTTCCCCACATGCAAAATATTTCAGTGCCGTAACAAAATGCATTTGAGCCTTTCTACCTACCTTGGAAAAGATCCATTTAGGAATATTAATGGATAGATCTTAGAACTGAGTCACTGAGAATTATGCTAGAAGTTTAAATGATGGGCTCAAATTTCAAACACTAGTGTCTTGACAACAGAGCCTACACACGTATTTTTATTTAGTGTGCTATCTTAAAGCAAAATAAAATGCAGAGAATTCTCTTATATATTTGTGTATTTTTATCATAAATTCCAAGAAATTCATTAGCATAAGTGTGCCACAGAGATAAATGTCTTACCAGAAAAGTTATATTTAACATTGTAAATTAGGACTTCATTATTCTTTAGAGTCACTCAGTAAAATAGTGTTCACTCTTCTTGTAAAGTAAATTATAAAAGTAGACAAAGTTTCACAGGTATAATTATCATTATGGTTAAGATGGTAAGTGTTCCCAAATTCACCTACAAATTTAATACAAAAGATATCTTACTTTGTAGAAATTGACAAGCTGATTCTAAAATTCATAGTGAATTTTTTAGTGTAGATTAGCCAAACAATTTTTTTAAAAGAGCAAATTTGATTATTTATATTACCTCACTTTGAGATTCATTAAAATGGTACATTAAACAAGACTCTATGGTATTAAATCTCAGTTATAAAAATAGATTGGTGGAGCAGAAATAGATAAACACAGACATGATTAATTAATATTAAATAAAGATTCAAAAGCAATTCAGTAGAGGATGGAACAACTTTTCAATAAATGGTGCTAGAACAATGAGATATTCATAGGCATAAAATTGACTTCAATCCATATTTTAAACTATGGACAAAATTAATTTAAAATGATTATAGATGCAAACAGCTAATCTAAAACTACAAACTTGCTGAAGAAAACATAGGAGAAAATCTTTGTAAACCTGAGTTAGATTTCCTAGATATAATACCAAAAGCTCAATACACAAAGGAACCAATTGATAAACTGGACTTGTTCAAAATGAGAAATTTCATCTTTCAAAAGACACTGTTAGTAGAATGACAAACTAAAAGCCACAGACTGGGAGAAAATATTTGCAAATCATATGATTTGCAAAATATTTGATAAAACATTTTTATATCCAGAACATACAAATAACATTCAGATCTCAATAATAAGAAAATAGGAAAACAAACAAAAACTATTGAAAAGTAGACAAAAAATTAAACAAATACTTCATCAAAGAAGATACATGGATGGAAAATAATCACATGGATATTCAAAATCATTTTCTATTAGGAAAATGCTAATGAAAACCACAATTATACTTTATTGCATAGCTTTTTAGATGTCTAAATGTAAAAAGACTGACCACATTAAGAGTTGGCAGGCTTGTAGAGCAACTACAAGTCCCATATGCTGCTTTCTAAAAAGTTTTCTCCTAACATATGACCCAATCATTTCACACTTACATATTTTATGAAATAAGTGAAAGCAATTTTTTATACAAAGACTTGTATACAAATCTTTATAGAAGCTCTATTTAAAATAGCCCAAAACTGTAAACCCAAATGTTCATAACCAGTTGAAAGGACAAACTAGCAATATACAGGGACTGGTAGAAGTAATGCCCGACACTTTTTGTGAATGTTTGGCACGAGATAGACAGCGATTTGAACATTTCACCTAAAAATGCCACCCAAAATGTGATTGAGTGTGATATTGTTATATTACAGAATTACATGCTTATGATTTTATAATAAAAGATTTGGTGTGGATTATCAGCTCATAAAAAAGGAGCATTATTTGTGCCAGACCTTGTATTTATATTTGTGCCAGACCTTGTATTTATACAATAGGCTACTACTCAGCAATACAAAAATGAACTATTGATACTTGTAATGACATAGATGAATCTAAAAATATTATGCTAAGTGAAAGAAACCAGACAAAAATGCATTTTGTATGACTCCATGCATATAAAATTTTGCATATAGAAAAGAATCTAGTGATGGAAAATCCTATCGGTGGTTGTCTGAGGATCCCAAAAGGACATGACAAATCTGTGCATTTGTTATTCACAATCAAGTTCATTATCTCCATTGTAGTTATAATTTAACTCATGTAAAAATATATCAAAGCACTACATTTTTTCTTAAAACGTGCATTTTGTTGTATGTCAATCATATCTAAATAAAGCTGTTTAAAACAAAGAAATGAAGCAATGTACTTAACAGGGAAAATCCTTCCCTAATTCTCAATGCAAAACTAAGCTTTTCTAAGACTTTTCTGTTCATTCTTAATCTGTACATCATCCTATAGTCAACTTACGCCACAAACACAGATTTGATTCCACAATTAGAATGGTTCTCATAAAAAGACAAACAAAAATGTAAATGCGACCCCACAATCACTGGCTTCCCAGAGATGTTGTTGTCCTCTCACACTCCACTCTGGCTCTCATGACCACATGCCTCTCAAATATGGATGTGCTTTGGCATACTTGGTAAGTGCGCCTAAGAATAGGCATGCTATTGTCTTAGGTTCTGCACTGTTGCCCGTTCTAAATCCTTTCTTAGAGCCATAAACCTAATCATGTATAGTGAGTTTGTCTAATGTAACCCAAGACTGCTGCTGTTTACTGAACAGAGTGGGCACTGCATTTGCTTACTCAGGTATTTCCTTTCTTTTTAAATTGGTATATAATTTACATATAACATTGTGTTAGTTTTAGGTATCATAGTAATATGATATATGTATATATTGCAACATAATTGCCTCAATAGTTAAGATTTATCATCATCCATCATTATAGTTTATTTTCTTGCGATGAGAATGTTTAAAATCTACTCTCTTAGCAACTTTCAAATACATAATATACAATACAGTGTTGTTAAGAATAGTTACCACACTATATATTACATCCCAAGAACTTACATATATTATAGCTGGAAGTGTGTTCCTTTTGACAACCTTCATTCATTTTGCCCACTCTTTAACCTCTATATCTGGCAACCACCAATCTGTTCTCTGTATCTATGAGTTCATGTTATATATATATATGAGATCATAGAGTATTTGTCTTTCTTCATCTGACTGACTTCACTTGGCCAAATTTCCTCAAGGGTCATACATACTGTTGCAATTTTTTTGTTTGTTTGTTTGTTGTTTTGCTACTGAATTGTATGAGTTCTTTATATGTTTGGATGCTAACTCTTTATCGTATACATGATTTGCAAATATTTTCTCTCATTCTATAGGTTATCTTTTCATTTTGTTAATAGTTTCCTTTGTAATACAGAACTTTTTAATTTGATGTAGTCCCACTGGCTTGTTTATGCCTTTGTTACCTTTGCTTTTGTGTCAAATCCAAAATAAAATAATTGCCACCATCAATGTCAAGGAGCTTACTTGCAACGTTTTTCTCTCTAAGTTTTATAGTTTCAAGTCTTCAATCCATTTATACTTGATTTTTGTGTATAGTCTAAGGTAGTATTCCATGCTCATTGTTTAGCATATGGCTGTCCAGTATTCTTGGCACCCATACCCTTAACCCACTTTATATTCTCGACACCTTTGTCATAAACTAATTGACCATAGGCATGGGTTTATTTCTGTACTCTCTATTCTGTTTCACTGATCTACACACCTGTTTTAATGACACTACTATACTGTTTTGATTATTACAGGTTTGTAATATAATTTGAAATTAAGAATCTTTGTACCTCTCTCTCAAGATTGCTTTGGCTATTCAGGGTCTTTTGTGGTTCCATACAATTTTAAAAACTCTCCTATTTCTATAAAAAAATGCCATTGGAATATTTACAGGAATTGCAATAAATCTGATATTACTTTGGGTAGTATGAGCATTTTAACAATAGTAATTCTTTCAATCTATAAGCACAGTATATATTTCCTTTATTGATATCTTCTTCAATTTCTTTCATCAATGTCTTATAGTTTTCAGTCACCCATCTTTCACCTCCTTAGTTAAATATATTCTAAGGTATTTTATTTTTGGATACAATTTTAAATGAAATGTTTTAATCATTTCTCCTTCTAGTAGTTCATTATTAAAAGGTATGTGAGTAATTTTTTGTAAATTTATTTATCTTGAAACTTTACTGAGTGAGCATTACATTTGCTTATTTGGGTATTCCTTAAATAATAATTTCCATCATTATCTATCAAGTTCTTATTGAAGATGAATATCTATTCCCCATGATAATCATTTTTATATGTTTACTTGAATAAGATATAGTCCCCAGTTATTTAATCAAATGCCAATTTAGCTACTGCATTGAGATTATTTTGTACTTCTGACTAAAGTCTATAATCAGTGACTTTAAGTGAAAAGATTATTCTAGATAATTTGGGTGGGCCTGACTCAAATCAATTGAAAGGCCTTAAAAACAGAGCTGAGGATTCCCTGAAAAATAATAAATTTTGTCTGTGAACAGAAGCTTTCGCTAACACTCAAGAGTTCCAACCTGATTCTTCTGATAGCCAACAGTACAGATTTTGAACTTTTCTTACCAGCCCCCAAATGGTGTAAGCCAAGTCCCTAATATATACATATATGTATTGGTATATAGATAGTCATGTGGATGTAGAGGTAAAGGGAGGTAGAGATGATAATAGATAGAGATAGAGAAAAAGAGAAAAAGAAAGACAGAGTGAGATGATGGTGGAGATAGATAGAGATGATGGTAGAGATGAAAATTAGAGATAGAGAGACAGACTGAGGTAGAGATAGAGTTAGAGATAGAAACATCCCCTACGTGTTTCATTTCTCTACTGAACCTGAACTGATACATTCCTCCATCTTCTAAATGTGAACATTTTTGTTTTAACTGTTCATATTTACATTTAGTAATATGCACTTCTGTATGAAGTAGTAGACCATGTTATGGTGTTTTCATTATTTTTAATAATTATTTTTAAAGTTTATCCTTTCTACTTTTTATGAGAATAAGTTTTGCTTAACTTTATATGTATGTACTTATTAACAAGTCTAAATTACATCCAAATATTTTAACAAATCGAAAAAAATCTTGAAGCTATACTCTCTAAATGTTAAGCACATAATTACAATTTCCTTTTTTGATTTTTATAGAAATCATCCTTTCACAGCCATTTATTTTCCCCCTTTAATCTGGATTGATTTCTCTCTAAGACTGATGATCATCCTAAACCTTCTCAGCAGTACTTTGTGTTGGATAATATGTTCCTTGGATCCCTTATTTTCCTTTGTTTTAATTCAGGTTTTCATCCTGCTGAAGCACATGCTTCAGCAGCATTCTAAGAAATAGTATGTGGTAAGTACAGACTTTTGGTCCTTGCATGTCTCAACGTTTCTTTTATCTCTTTGTTGATAGCTTAAATGAGAAAAAAATACTTCATTAAACATTAGTTCCTCTAGAAATTTGAAAGTGATGCTCCATGGTCATTTTGCATCATGAATTGGCATTGAGGAGTATGATGCTATTTTGAGTGCAATTTTTTGTATGCAATGTGTTTGTCCTTTTTAAGTATTCTCTAAACATGTTTAAGCCTCCTGTCATTGTTATTCTGACATTTCACAATGCTGTGGTTTGTTGTAAATATTTTTTTGTCAATTTTCAGTGAAATAAATACTTAAATGTATAAAGCAAAACTTTGAATATATTTAAAGTCCATATAGATAATTTTTCCCTTTGATTAGAGAAGAATTTCTAAAACTCAACAAAAGAAAAATTATTAAAGAAAATACTGATATATTTGTTTTTTGTTTGCTTTTTTTAAAAATAAGAACTTCTTGTCATAAAACATATAAATGGAGAACTATCAATCTGGGAAAAAACATTTGCTATAAATAAAATGAATAAAGAACCAGTGTCTTAAATATATATAGCTTCTATGAATCAATAAGAAAGAAAATATAAATAACATGATAGAAAATTAGGGAAATATATGAAGATAAAATCCAGTTAATCATGTAATAAATTTAAATAATGAGCCTAACAGTTGAGAAGACATAATGAATTAGTCATTTTGTATAATGAGTGATTCATTGCAGAAATATTTTATACTCTAGGGGTATTTCATTTCAGTTTTTCAGAGAAATATGCTTTCATCTTTCACATTATATAAGGAGATACGTGGAGAGGAAGCATTCTTGCAGTTGATATGGGAAGTGGGTAGAAAGTGCCATATGTTGTGTTCTAAGATTAATGTTATCTCATTTTTCTTCCTTAGTTTTTTGAGCGATTTCTATAATTCCATTATAAATAATAGAACCAGAGCTCATATTTATTTTTCTGCATTTTCCTAATTCATCTACTTTTAATAATTTTTTACTTTAGTTCTATTGAACCACTTGCATAATTGTATGACCATGTACTTAGGCAAATAGTAACAAATCTTATTTTTTAAGTTACATCAAGTCTCCTACTTTGGGTGTAATTTAGCTCATAATTTTAGATATACAGTATTATCTTATAAAAATTATAACTAGCTTTATATTTTTTAATTAATTCATGAACTTATCCCTATAACACTGTAAATATTTTAATATACGATGCAGTGTTGTAGAAAAATCTGAACATTAACTTAATTTTGTTTACTCCTGTAAATTGATTCTTTTTTTAGATTATATGATTGCAGATTGTTTTCTGTTTCATTTTCTGTAAACCTGAGAAATTTTACTATGACATCTAATTGTGGGATTCATCTAATCAACTTTGTTTACAGTAGAATACTATATATTTGCTTGATTCTTGCAATGACATTATTTAACCAGAAAACATTTACTTTGATTTCTCAGAGTGATTCTTTCTATTTGACATCTATTTGGTCAGACAACTACTTCTTGTTTTGTTTTGCTATTTATGCATTTTTAAAGAAATTTGTTTTTATTTTATGTCCAAGATTTGAATTTGGGCTAGTTTTAGTTTATAGATATTGCAGGTCTATGTTTAAAACATTTAGTCCTAGAAAAAGATAAGAAGAAAAGTTGATATTTACTATGATTTTATTTCTTTAATAAAAGAAATAAAATAAATTGGGAAAGTATAGCCTGCAGGCAGGTCAAAATTACCACCTGTCTTTACAAATAAAGTTTTATGGGCACACAAATATTCCCATTTATTTGTATATTGCCTATGGTTACTTTTGCACCACAATAGCAAAGTTGTGCAGTTAGAATGGAGACTGGACCATAGGGCCCACAAATTTGAAAATAGTCTCTATTTAGGTCTATCGTGCCCAACCTTTCAGCTTCCTTGGGCCACATTGGAAGAAGAATTGTCTTGGGCCACACATAAAATACACTAACACTAACAATAGTTGATATGCCAAAAAAAAGGGGGGCATAGCAAAAAAACCTCATAATGTTTTAAGAATTTGTGCTGGACTGCATTCAAAGCCATCCTGGGCTACAGGATGGACATGCCTGATTTAGGTCCTTACAGAAAAAGCTTGCCAACTCCTGATCTAGAATATAATTCCATAAGTACAATAATTTGGGTAAGAATATTTAAAGAGTAAGTGATGCAATAGGAACTTTGTTACTCTACAAAATATTTTCTTTCCACCTTAGTGGTCAAAGTTCAAATGTCTCAGTAACACAAAACCCTTCTTTGAATGGTAAGCTAGCTCTTCCTGGAAGCTGGTCATAATAGTGCATTCAAACTTACTCAACAGGGCACCTGCAGCAAGTTGAGAATTTGTAAGTACTGTGAAATCACAGTCTTCTCAGTCATCTAGATCTTTGCCACTTTGAATTCGAGGCTACTTTTTGCATTTCTGGTAAAATAACCTTCTATTTTCATCGTATAGATTGGCCTGTTGAATGCTCAGGTCTCCTCCAATCAGCTCCATCTTTATTATATCTTAATAATTATACACAAATGTTTTTGCTCAAAAAATGTACACTTATCTAATTTTTAGCCAAGATACCATATTCTTTATTTTATGCACAGTAATTCAGTCCTATAGACTACTGCTTAAATTAAGTAATTTTGCATAGCTCATAAACATTTTATTATGAGGACGATGTAACAATATTCTTACAAAATTTTGTTATGACAGTAAAAATTTTAAGAGTTACTATTTTGGAGAAATAATTAACAATAACTTTTAGACACTGTATAAAAAAACAACAGGAAATAGGGGGAAATGAACTTTTTCTTTTAAAAATTTTTCTGGAAATAGAATTAATTTATAAGAAGCAATTAACCTAGTAATTAAAAGAGCCACTAAATTTTAGCATCAAATAGAAAGAAGTGGGATAAAAACTGAGATACCATTGACTACATGATACACAATAATGACTCTACAAATTCTTCATTTTTATTTAACCAGCATGTTCTTCAGAATGGATACTTTAACAAATCTAAACCCATTAGGTGACCATCACTGTTTGCCAAAAGGCAGGATGTCAGTTCTTCTTTGTTTTATACTTCTGGGAATCCCCTGATTAGACTTAAATTTTCTACAATCTATACCACTGTCTTCTTTCTTTTGTGGCCTAACTTCCCTCAGGACCTCAGTTCCATTATACACTTGTTTTGTCTAAATTGTAATTGTAAGAACTATCAGAGTACATCTCCTTGCTTCTCATTCTCCACATTCAGGGTTCCTGGATCAATGAATAGGAGAATGAGCCTTAAGTTATAATTTTACCCTGAGCACACTTAAAAAACCCAGGGTAAACATTTTGAAGCTGGGATGTTCCAATTTCATTGAAGTTCTGAAGAAGCATGAATTTCCATGATAACTACTTAGTTATATTTCCACACAAAATATACAATTAACCATTGAAAATAAATTCAATGACAGTGACTGAAGAGTGAGCAAGATTTATTGAGTTCAAGAAATAGAGACCAATGGAATAGAACTGAAAACCCAGAAATAAACCCACAAATATATGGACAAATAATTTTCGATAGAGGAGCAAAAAACATACAATGGGGAAAAGACAGCCTCTTTAGTAGGTGGTGCTGGGAAAATTGGAAAAACATATGCAAAAGAATGAAGCTGAGCTGTGAACTCTCTCCATATACAAAAATTAACTCAAAATGGATTAAAGACCTTCATATAAGACCTGCAACAATAAACTGTATAGAAGAAGACATAGGTACTAAACTTATAGACCTAGGACTCAAGGAAGACTTCATGAACCTGTCCTCAAAGTCAAGGGAAGTAAAAGCAAAAATAAATGAATGGGACTATATCAAACTAAAA
>PVJL010017347.1:0-18513 GCA_004026885.1 Lyroderma lyra
AGGTGGTTCTGAATAGGAGCTCTCAACTATTTACTCTGAAAAGAAAGGTGTGCTCCTGGGCAAGCCCTTTGCTGTCTCTAAGAATTGGCTAGTCCTGGGAGGGGCAGTCTCTCCCCACTTATCAAGGACACAGATGCCCGAACATTAAGAATACAGAAAATAAGAAAATGTTATTAATACGGTATATTTCAACCAGAATGTACAAACTTCAATCCCCTCAAATTGCAAATATTTGATGTAGCTCAAATGCCTTTCATGAATGCTCCAATTTTGCTTGTTTATGAATGAACACCTAAGGAGTGTGTGTATTTGATTGGGGCACTTGGTATTGTTTCTTTACCCTGATTAACATAAGGAGGCATTGGTTTTTAGGCGGCCCCATGGAATGTAGTAAATACTAGATGCAGAGAATATCCTGCTAAGCACTGTAGACATATATTTATTAAAAATCTATAAATCAATGGATTTCAATGTGAGAGTTCCGCTGCTGTAGAATTCTTTTCCTCTGCTTCTTTTCCTCACCCCCTGCTTCACCAGTCCTTCTCTGTCTCTCTCACTCCTCAGGCCTCTTCTCCTTTTAGTCTCCTCTTGAATTGTGGCACTAGCGTCACCCGCTTCTGTGTCACCCGTGGACTGTTCCCACAGAGATCAGCGATCCTGCTAATGTGAGTTAGGATGTGTCATTTCTTCACTAAAAATACCCCAATGGCCCCATCTCATTCTGGGAAACCTCTAGAATGTAAGCCACGTGAGCACAAAGGCTTTGGGCTGTTTGGGTGAAAGCTTTATCTCCATTGTGTAGAGCCATGCTTGGTACTTAGTGAGCACTAAACTAATTGTTGTTGATTGAGTGAATAACAAACCTGATTGTCTTAAAGCACATTAAGTGGTGAACTTACTACACAACAAGTTGATAATGCACTGTAGAATTGAATGCCTGAAACCTGTGTAATCCTTGCTAACAGATGTCACCCCAGTAAGTCTAACAATAAAAATAAATTTAAAAAAGAAAACCTCAAAAAAGGTTCAATTGCATCAGATAAAAATTACAAAATGAAAAATACAAAAACAAAGAAAAAGATTTCATTTCATAGAACTAGTGCACATGACAGTCCATAAATGCATTCCAGTGGTGAAAAGGTTTTGTGCTTCTCTGTTGCCTGTGTATTAGTTTTCTAGTGCTGCATAAAACCACATAGTGGCTTAAGAAAAGAAACACCCATTATATGCTCACAGTTCTGCAAATCAAAAGTCCGGGGAAGAGGAAGTGCGAAAGTATTCTGTTCCACATTTCACAAGGCTGTGTTTTCAACTAGCGCTGTCAGTCCTCCTCCAAGTTCTTACAGAACTGTTGGCAGAAATCAGTTTCTTGTAGTTGTAGGACTGAGGTCCCCATTTCCTAGCTTGATGCCCCTGGGAAGCTGCTTTCAGCTCCTATGGTCACCAGCATTTCTTACCATGAGGCCCCCTCCATCTTCAAGCCTTCCCTCACACTGAATTGCATTCACTCTTCCAATGTCTTTGTTCAGGAAATACCTAGTCCTGTTAAGGGTTCACCTGATTAGGTCCGGATTACCCAGGGTATTCCCCATTCTTAATTCAACTGATATAGACCTTAATTACATATGCAAAATCTATTCACAGTAGCACCTGGATTTGTGTTTGATTAAATATCTGGGAGAAGGTGAATTGGTTATGGCAAGCTATCTTAGAATCTGCCTAGCACAGATTGGTTTCTTCCTTTTGTGTGTGATTGGGTAACGGCTGGAAATTGAAGTTCAAATAAATTTTTGTGAATGTTAATAATGTGCATTCTGTCTACTTAGCCATGGAAAATTCCTATATTTTAAAATCAAATGATGATATGTTTAATAGCTCATACTTAACTTAGATCAATTGGAAATTAAAGTGCAATAATTCATTCTTTTTGGACACTTCATCAGTTATGTACTGTAGCGTAACAAATTACCCAAAACTTAGCAATTCAAAACAACAAATGTGTATTTTCTCCCACAGTTTCCCAGGTCAGGAATCCAGGAGTGGTTGAACTGAATATTCTGGCTCAGGGCCTCTCTCAAGGTTGCTGTCAAGTTTTCAGCCAGGGCTGCAACATCTGAAGGCTTGAGTGGGGCTGGAGGACTCTCATGAAACATGGCTCACCCTGATAGCTCTTGGAAATAAGGGCTCGTTTGCTGAATGAGTGGTCCCAGGAGTTCTCAGTTCCTAGCCATGTGGAGTTTTCCATAAGGCAGCAAATGACTAGGTAGCTTCTTCCCCCAGAGCAGTGATCAGAGAGCAAGCTGGAAGCTGCAGTGAGCATTATATCCTAGACTGAGTCTCACACCATGACGTAAGCCTTCCTGTCAATTAGAGTGAATCACTGAGTGCAGCCCACCCTCAGGAGGACTGAATTACTCCACCTCTGGAAGGGAGATGTGTCAAAGCATTGACATACATGTTAAAACTGAAATTACAATTAAGTATTGTTTTAGGATTTGTAAATCAAATGCATCTTTTACCCAATTTTTTTTTAAATGCTTCAAATTTCTCTTTGGAAACTAATAATGAAAAGTTTGAGACAAAGAAGTCAGAATTATCAATATCTAAATTTTCTTATAAATGCTTTTATTAACATTCTCTTGATGTGTGTCAGGCTCCACACTGGGATAACAATGGCTCCTGTCCCTCCAGCCCTCAAACCTAAGACACACAACTCAATCTTTCCCCACATGTCCCTGGGCCTTCCAAGCTGTTGACTCTCCACCAGAGACCAGCATTATTCACAATGCAAAAAAAACCAAAATGTTCTTTGATTAGACTGAATATATGTACCATTTAAAATGAAACAGTACTTTTTTCCCCACATTCCCCAACTGTCCTGTCATTTTAATACAAATGTCAATTTTGTCCCATTTTAATATTTTGTAAAAAACTGAACATGGGTTTATTTATTTATTTTTTATATCATAAGGCTCTACAGTAATCGATGTGTGCAGTAAAACTACTAGTGTAATGAAAGAGGAAGTTCCATTTAATTTATCCAGTCAGGGCCAGACTTCTTGAACTAGTGAGGATCAGATGCCACCCCCTTGCTTGTCTGTGATGGTGGGGAATTCAAGAGGCAGTCACTAAGCTCCATTCAGTGTGTGGGAGCCAGGAGGGTGTCGATGCACATGAACTACTGAACAACCTCACCTGGTGGTTTGCTTCCATCAGGTTAGGAATATAGAATGCAGAGAGGGAGTTTTACTGTTATTTCTACCATCATTCCTTCCATAGAGATTCTTTTTGCTCTATGTTCTTTTTGAGTCAGACTTTTCAGACTCATATTTCTGTTCAACAGGCTGTTAGCTATTTTTTTTATTATTATTATAGCAGAACTCTCTGGTGGGACATTAGCATATGCTAGCTTGTGATAGCAGTTAGGTTATTCATTCATTTTTTTTCTGTTTGGTGTATGTTTATTATTTTTTGCAGTCTGGCTACTGCAGTCCTGCATTAGAGTGTTCAGTGTGGCATGCCAAAGAGATTGTTTTACTGCTCATGTGATATTTTATAAGTATTTTATTGGTATATGCAAAAGATTAAGTGTCTACAAACTTACATTAGTTTAATTGAAAAAGAAAATACTTAAGCTTCAGAAGTAGCCATAAACATTGAAAATGTTATAAACAATTTAGAGTCCAGAAAAAGTGAAGTGTTTGTAACTATTGATGTCAAAAACCAACTGAAATTGTTAGTAGATTCAGGAGAAATTAATGAAGCTAAGTTTTTTTAAGTAGTGGAGAATTTCTATGAAATCGACTTAGGGTATATCAACAAGTGGAAGTACAGTGTAGGAAACACTGAGAAGTTCAAGTGAGTGCTCTTAAGGAAGACATATGAATGGAAGGAAATATAGGACAGCCTGAATGAGGAACTCATCACAAACACAGAAACAACAGAAACTTGTGTGTTTGATCAAGGACCCTTATAATATCTACAATTGTGAGGCAGGTGGATACATGAAAACATTTCTGTATCTGATGTATGGGTAAAGATTTTCTTTCTGATATGAGCAAAAAAAGCTTAGACTTTCAAAACTTTTGTAATATTGTTGGGTTCATTCTGTCTTCCAGCAAGTACAGCACCTGTTGGAAGAATATTTTCTGTTATGAACAGTATGTGGTCAAAAGAGAAATTTGGATTAAGTGTTGAGATAATGAGGGCTATGCTAGTTGTAAAACAAAATTGTGTCATGGAGTGTGAGAAGTTTTATAAGGTATTGAAAGACCAAAATTTGCTGCATAAGAATACTTCATTGGAGAAATATTCATAGTGTGATCATGGTGAAATATAGTTCCCTTCTACATCTCCTAAATTTTTGTACAAGTTCTGTCACTGAAAAATAATTGTTGTCTCAATATGTTTATATAATAAAACTTTTGTTATCATCTTACTTTTTTATATGGAATATCACATAACCTCATTACATTTTGTCATCCCAATATCCCATTTTTGTCTCCAGGAAATATGGTCAGCCTACCAGTGATAGGTGAGTGGATAAAGAAAATGTACATATTAATATACACAATGGAATATTGCTCAACCATAAGAAAAGTCATTTGAGACAACATGAATTGATTTTTTTATTATTAAATTTATTGTGGTGACATTGATTAGTAAAAATGACACAGATCCCAGGTGTAAAATTTTACACTACATCTTCTATGTGTTTGTATTATGTGTTCACTACCCAGAGTCAGTTCTGCTTCTATCACCATATATTTGATGCCTGCTTCAGGCTCCCCCATCTCACACTTGTTAGAATGGCTACAATCAACATAACAAGGAATAATAAGAGTTGGAGAGGCTGTGGAAAAAAAGGAACCCTCATACACTGCTGATAGGAATATAAATTGGCACAACCACTATGGAAGACAGTATAAGTGTTCTTCAAAAACTTAAGAATAGATGTACTTGAGATCTGGAGAGCAAGATGGTTACAAGAGAGGGGATCCCTGAAACTTCTCCTGGAAAATACAATTGAACAGCTGGCTGGGATCCAACACAGGAAACCCTAAATGGCACAGTGACAGCTGAGAGATCCACACATCTCAAGAAAACACCTGAAGGTTAGAGAAAGGGAGGCAAGTGGGAGAAAAGGGAGGGAGCAGAGATGGATCACAACCCAACCCGAACTTGGCTAAGTGAAGGGGAACACTGGCTGAGTAGCAGCATGATACCTGGCAGAGGGAAGGCTGAATGATGACAAGAGTGACAGTGAGACTGGCTAAAACCCTGTGAGACTGGGTGAACTGGACCTAGCAGCAGCGTGTTAGGGACACAGTCTGGGAGCCATGCCCTGGGTGGCATGGAGGCTAAAGGAAGCATCTGTACTGCCCTAGATGGGAATAGGGCTCCCAGCTGTAGAGTGATAGCTCTTCATGCTTGAAGCTGAGAAGCACCTGCCTTAGAAATGCTGAAACGCTGAAACACAGTACTGGGTAATATGCAAGCTCAGGAGAAGGGAGAAAGGCTGAGCTGGCAGCACTCCCCTGAACAACTGAGTGGCCTTGGCTTGCATTTAATTGGCCTTCCTGTTGTCCCCCAACTTTCCTCATGAACCACAGGAAACAGAGGAACAGCTTACCACCCTTCCCCCAAGCCCAGATGGAGGCTGGAGATAAGGCTTAGCCACCTTTCCTCTCTCCTAAAGCTTGTCCCTCATCGCCACCTAGTGTCTGCACTGTAGCAAGACACTACAGTGATACCAACAGGGAAGAGAAAGATCTTCCTGGAACCCTCAAAGAAAAAGCTCTTGTGCCTAAAAATGAGACGGGTGGTGTCCACAGCTGCTGCACGGAGAAACACTATGAATACCTTTGCATACAAAGCCACTCTGAAAGATGAAAAATCTCCAGAAAAGTATCTTATAGATCCAGAAAGTATGAATTAAGTGACATAGAATACAAGGCTGCAGTTCTAAAGGTTCTCAGAGAAATGATAAATAATCTCAACAATGAAATTCATGAACAAAAGAAACAATTTAACAAAGAAATGGAAATTATAAGAAAGAATCAAATGGAAATTTGAGAGATGAATAAAAAGTGAAAATGAAATAACTGCCATAGGATACAGGGCCAACCAAATGGAGGATAGAATTAGTGGTATTGAAGATCAGAACTTGAAAACAACACAGAAAGGAGAAGATTTCAACACAAAAGGATTGAAAGAAATCTACAAGAACTATCTCACTCCATTAGAAAAAACAATAGTAGAATAATATTCTTAGAAGAAGGGGCAGAAAGCATACTCAAACAAATAGCAGGCAAGGACTTTCCAAACCTATGGAAAGATCTGGAACCCCAAATTGAAGAAGAAAATAGGTCCCCTATCTACCTGAACCCCAACAGGTCTTCTCCAAGACAGATTATACTGAATATGTCAAAAATAAAAGACAAAGAGACAATTCTCAAGACAGCCAGGAGAAAAAAAACTATGACTTTTAAAGAAAAACCCATGACTTTTAAAGAAAAACCCATCAGGTTATTATCAGACTTCTCAGCAGAAACTCTACAAGCCAGGAGGGAGTGGAATCAAATATTCAAAACTTTAAAAGAGAGAAACTTCCAACCAAGAATAAATTATACAGCAAAATTATCCTTCAGTTCTGAGGGAGGACAAAAGACCTTCTCAGACTACAGAAGCTGAGGGAATTCTCCAACACGAGGCTAGCATTTCATGAAATACTGAAGGAGGCTCTTTGATCTGAAACAAAACATCAGAATAAATGGAATAGAGTCAGGACAACAAATAAGAAAATTTTTTAAAGGGTGGGAAGAAGTAATGGCCATAGGAAATCCTCATATATCAATCATCACTCTAAATGTTAATGGACTGTACTCATCAATAAAAAGACACAGAGTAGCAGACTGGATTAAAAAATAAAACCTATCCATATGCTGCCTCCAAGAGACACACCTCAGCCATAAGGACAAACACTGACTCAGAGTAAAAGGATGGAAAATAATACTCCATGCAAATGGCATCCAGGGAAAAGCAGCGGTTGCCATACAGATATCTGACAAAACAAACTTCAAGTTAAAAATGGTAATAAGAGAAAAAGATGAATATTTCATAGTGATAAAAGGGACAATACAACATCAAGAAGACTTGAAACTAATTAACATATATATATGCTCTCAATATAAAAGCACCAATATATACAAAGCAACTACTAACAGATCTGAAAGGAGAAACTGACAAAAACACAATCATAGTAGGGGACCTAAACACTCCCTTAACAGCCATGGACAGATCATTCAAACAGAAAATAAATAAGGAAATATCAGGTTTAAATGATACATTACAGCAATTGAACATAATTGACATTTACAGGACACTTCATTTAACAAGAAAAGACTATACTTTCTTTTCTAGTACATATGGAACATTCTCAAGGATAGACTATATGCTGGGACCAAAAAAGGAGCCTCAGCAAATTCAAGAAGATTGAAATAATGCCAAGTGTATTCTCAGACCACAAAGCTTTGAAATTGGAGATCAAGTGCAAAAAAACCCAGAAAAAATCACATATACATTGAGATTAAACATCTTACTTTAAAATGACTAGATCAAAGAACAAACAAAAGAAGAGACTAAAAAAATATATAGAAACTAATGACAATGAAAATACAACATATCAAAATTATTGAGATGCAGTGAAAGCAGTAATAAGAGGGAAATTTACATCAATACAGGTCTATCTTAAGAAACAAAAAGACATCACAAATAAACATCTTCATGTCCCATCTTAAAGAACTAGAAAAAGTAAAACAGAAAATATACCAAAGTCAGCAGAAGGAAAGAAATAATAAAAATTAGAGCAGAGCTAAACAAAATAGAGAACAGAAAAATAATAGAAAAATTAATGCAACAAGAGGTGGTTCTTTGAAAAAAATCAACAAAATTAAGAAACCCTTGGCTACATTAAACAAAGAATGAAAGGAAAAGATGCAAATATCCAAAATTCAAAAAGAAAGGGGAAAAATTATTACTGCTATCATAGAAATACAAAGAATCATATGAAAATATTATGAAGGGCTTTATAACACTAAATTTAACAACCTAGAAGAAATAGACAAGTTTCTAGAAACATATAGTCTACCTAGAGTGAACCAAGAAGAAATGGATAATCTAAATAGACCAATCAATGATAAAGAATTTGAAGCAATCACCCAAAACCTTCCCAAAGGCAAAGGCCCTGGAACAGATGGTCTCACCAATAAGTTTTACCAAGCATTCAAAGAACTAATGCCTATCCTTCTCAGACTCTTTCAAAATATTGAAGTTGAGGAAATACTTCCCAAATCATTCTATGAGGCCAACATTACCCTAATACCAAAGCCTGGTAAAGACAACAGAAAAAAAGAAAACTATAGACCAATATCTCTGATGAACACAGATGCAAAAATCCTAAACAAAATGTTAGCAAATAGAATACAACAATGCATCAAAAGATTATATATACATCATGATCAAGTGGGATTCATCCCAGGAGCACAAGGGTGGTTTAGCATATGAAAATCAATCA
The DNA here is from genome assembly GCA_004026885.1 of Lyroderma lyra. Taxonomy (NCBI): domain Eukaryota; kingdom Metazoa; phylum Chordata; class Mammalia; order Chiroptera; family Megadermatidae; genus Lyroderma; species Lyroderma lyra. The sequence continues at coordinate 8,576 of PVJL010017347.1, forward strand.
ATGTGATACACTACATAAACAAAATAAAAGATAAAAACTATATGGTCTTATCAATTGATGCAGAAAAAGCATTTGAAAAGATAGAAGAAAAGTACCTCAATGTAGTAGAGGCCATATATGACAAACCCTCAGCTAATATCATACTGAATGGGAAAAGCTGAAGCCCCTTCCCCTAAAATCAGGAACTGGACAGGGATGCTTCTTGTTGCCATTACTACTCAATATGGTACTGGAAGTACTAGCCACAGCAATCAGGCAAGAGAAAAAAATAAAAGGTATCAAAATTGGGAGAGAAGTGTCAAACTGTCATTATCTGCAGATGACATCATCCTTTCTATAGAAAATTCCAAAGACTCCACCAGAAAACTATTAGAAACAATAAATGAGTACAGTAAAGTCACAGGATACAAAAAGCAATGTACAAAAATCAACTGCATTCCTATATACAAACAACAAATCTACAGAAAAAGAAATGAGAAAGTCAATACCTTTTGCAATTGCAACAAAAGGAATAAAATACTTGGGAATTAACAAAGAATGTGACAGGCTTATACAGGGAAAACTATAAGACACTTTTGAAAGACATTGAAGAGGACACAAAGAAATGGAAAGATATTACATGTTCATGGATAGGAAGACTTAACATTGTTAAAATGGCCATATTACCCAAAGCAATTTACAGATTTAATGCAATTCCCATCAAAATTCCAAAAACATGCTTTCATGAAATAGATTTAAAAATGATCAGATTTGTATGGAAACCATAAAGGAATTCAAATCACCAAAGCAATACTACATAAAAAGAATCAAGGCTGGTGGTATCACATTCTTCAATTCAATTTACAATACAAAGCATCAATAACCAAAACAGCTTAGCATTGGCAGAAAAACAGACACACAGACCAATGCAACAGAGTTGAAAACTCATAAATATATTTACAAATATGTGGACAAATAATTTTGATAAAGGAGTGAAAAATATTCAATGGGGAGAAGACAGCCTCTTCAGTAGATGATGCTGGGAAAACTGGAAAAACATATGCAAAAGAATGAATCTGAGCTGTGAACTCTCACTATATACTAAAATTAATTCAAAATAGATTAAAGGTCTTTCTATAAGATCTGAAACAATAAACTACATAGAAGGAAACATTGGTACTAAACTTATAGATTTAGGGCTCAGGGAAGACTTCATGAACCTGACATCAAAGGCAAGGGAAGTAAAAGCAAAAATAAATGAACAGGACTATATCAAACCAAAAAGCTTCTGCACAGCAAAAGAAACCATCAACAAAGCAAAGAGACAGCCAACTGAATGGAAGAAAATATTTGCAAACAATGCATCTGATAAAGGTCTAATATCTAAAATGTATAAAGAACTAGTACCACTCAACAATAAAAAACCAAACAACCCAATTAAAAAGTGGAAGGAAACCTGGACACTTCTCCCATGAAGATATACAAATAGCCAACAGACATATAAAAAAATGCTCAATCACATTAGCTATTAGGGAAATGCAAATCAAAACCACAACGAGATACCACTTCACACCTATTAGAATGGCTATTATCAACAAGACAAGGAATAACAAGTGCTGGAGACGCTGTGGAGAAAAAGAAACTCTCACCCATTGCTGGTGAGAATGTGAATTGGTAGAACTTGTATAGAGGACAGTGCGGAGGTTCCTCAGGAAATTGGGAATGGAGTTACCACATCACCTGGCAATCCCCCTTCTGCATATTTACCCTCAAAAATTTAAAATCTTAGTACACAAAGACTTATGTACCCCAATGGTCATCACAGTGCTGTTCACAGTGGCCAAGACATGGAAGCAACCACAGTGATCTGCAATAGATGACTATATAAAGAAACTATGATATATATACACAATGGAATATTATGCAGCTATAAGAAAAGATGAAATACTACCATTTGCAACAAAATGGATGGACCTAGAGATCATCATGCTAAATGAAATAAGGCAGACAGAAAAAAACAAGAATCATATGACTTCATTCATATGTGACATGTAAAACTGAAAGCAACAAAGGGAAAAAAACTCATAGACACAAGTCAATAGTTTAGTGGTTACCTGGGGGCAAGGGGGGAAGGGTGGGAGAAGAGGGAGGGGATGAGAGAGGAGGGAGGAGCAGCCAAATATATGGTGATGGAAAAAGAATTGACACTGGGTGGTGGACATATAATGCAACACATAGACAATGCAATGCAGAATTGCACACCTGGAAGCTATGTAATTCTTGTTAACAAATGTCACCCCAATAAGCCTAAGAATTAAAAAAATTTTAAGTATAGAATTACCAAATGACTCAGCAATCTTTCTTCTGTGTATCTACCCCCACAAAATTGAAAACCTTCATCTGTTAAGATACAGGTACCCCAGTGTTTATCACAGCACAGTTCACAGTGGTCAAGTCATAGAAACAACCCAAGTATTCTTTGATAGATGACTGGATTTTAGGTTCCAGTTTTTTCCATATGCTTGGGAAGCTCTCATCTACTATTTGTTTGAGCAAAATCTCTGGGCTCATGCTCTTATCCACCATTTTTCTGGATTACCCATTATTTTTATGTTGCTCTTTCTAATGGAGTCAGATAGTTCTTGTAGAGATCTTTCATTTCTTTTAACTCTCAGCTCTCTCTCTTCTTCCTTCTGTGACATTTCCATGTTTCTATCTTCAATATCACTAATTCTTTCCTCCATCTTTTCAGCTCTTCTTCCAAAGCTGTTTCATTTTTCATTTATTTTATTGTATTATCTTCAGAATTCCCATTTGGTTTTTTTTTATAGCTTTAATTTCTTCATTAAAGTGTTCATTTTGCTTGCAAATTTTTTTCTGAGAACATTTAGCTGCTTTTCTGTGCTTAGTGGCCTTTCTTTGATTTCTTTGAGTGTTTTCAGAACTGCAATCTTGAATTCTGTGTCATTTAGCTATTATATTTTCATATCTGGAGATTTTTCACTTTCTGAGAAGCTTTGTTCTCTAGGGTACTCATTGCTGTTGGAGTGTTTCCTTTCCTGGGCATAAGGACTTTCACTCTGGTAGTTTATGAAGCAGTCTTTCTTTTGCTTCCCAGTTAGTGTCTCTGCAGCATCTTACAATATTTTCTTTTGGTTATTCAGTCTCCTTACACTGGGAGATTTCCTAGAAGGTGGGCTTCTCTTCTTTGACCCAGTCTCCTTGGTCTCAGTGTGCCTCCTCTTTGGGAGGCTATGGTGGGTGATGGTATTCTATGTCTCTGAGATCTCAGTGCATGTAGAAGCTGCTACACCTATGTTTCACAGTTTCCCTCAGCCTCCCTGCTTGTTTCATCTGGAAGGGTGAGGGCCGGGTTTGTTGGGAAAGGCACAGGTTTGTTTGTCACTTAGAATAATGGTGGTTTACTGGTTGCATCTTACTGTAGGCATGTACTCCGTGCAGTTGGAGTGTGAACCTTGGAAGAGAATAAGGGGAAGTAGCCAGGCTCTGGGACGAAGGCTGTGTAGAGCTCCTGCTTGGGCCCTAACTCATCCAGGGCTATCCTGCGCTCCATCCACCTGGGTATGCTTGGTCCATCCACAGGCTCTGTGCTGTGGACACCAGCCCCATGCATCAGCTGCCTACCTTCTCAGCCTCCAAACCCCCTGGGGTTGCCCTGTGGCTCAGCCTTTGTTCCCAGGCCCCCACGTCACTCACTCATCTGCCACTCTTCAGGTCATGCTCCTTGCCTGGTTCTGCACTGTTCTCTTCCCTTCTTTTCTGCTAGCTTCCCCTTTCTCTGACCTTTAGGTGTTTTTATGCAAGGAGTGGGTCTCTCAGCTGAAGAGGCTATGTGTTGCTTAGGGATTCCAGGTTGAATTTTAGTTGTTCAATTCATTGTATTTTTCCAGGACAGGTTTTAAGAATCTCCTTTCATGCTGCCATCTAATCTCATCTTGCTTTAACAATTTTAAGTGTGTATATTTGTGTGTTTTTATGTTACTTGAAGTTAAAAATAAGTTAGTGAAGTTCATTAAGTTGAAAAATTTATTGACTGCCATTTAACTAAAATTGGACTGCATGCACAAAGCCTTTTTTATAATAAAACTGTTACAATAAGTTGCTTGTCTTTATTTGTCTTAATTTGCTTTTAATTACTGTATTCCAATATTAATATCAAAGTGATACAGAGTTTATGGTATGATATGGTACAGTATGGAGTATAGTATTAGTTAGGCTTATTTTCAGTAATAACACTCAAGCAACCAGAAACTACAGTTATCTGGCATCTATTGATCTCCATGGGTGGCAGTTAACTGAGAGTCTACTGTATCCCAAAAAATCTATAATGATGCCAATGAGCAAAGGATCAAAAATCCTACGTATAGCCAATGCTCTTTGTATGGCATCCTGGCTCTTTTTCTAACAAATGGCTTTGTTTCAGTGTGAGTAGTTCTTACTACAGATCCTTGAAATGAACCTTGGTGTTTAATTTCCCCTTTCATCTAAAGAATTAACATACAATGATTCACAAACTCCAGCTTGAGAAATGCCATTTAAGGTGTTGTGGCATGGTAAATCCTGGGCACCCACCACTGGGATAAGAATTAGAACTAGAGAAGCCACTGTGGGTGCCTCCCCAATCCCTCCTCTGCATAAAACCTCTATCCCAAGGCTCTGGTTTTTATTCCCTCAAGTTTCTTTAAAGATTTTACAGTGTGTACATCTCCAAATCTAATACTGTTAAGTTTTGCCTGTTTTTAACCTTCCTTTTAACAACGAATACTTACTCAATGTTTTCTTCTTTGACTCAATGTTAGGTGTAGTTGACATATTCCTGATGTGTGAGGGATAGTTCACACATTTTTTTTCTGCTGAAGTCTTACATTTTATGACGATACCACAGTTTTGCTATTTTTATATTGATGCATATGTGGTTATTCCAGTTGTTGCTGTGCATATCTCCTGGGGCACAAGGCAATGACTTCCCCAGAGAGGATGGTCAGGAGTAGGTCTGCTGGGCTCTATGGGGTGTGTGCTTTAACTGTACTCCATATACTCATTTGATTTTCAAAGTGCTTACTAGGAATGTATAAGAGTTTATGTTGTTGATATGTTTGTTCTGAAAATAAAAACTGAGATGTAGCTGAAGGAGAGGAAATGAGTTGAAAGTCATTTCTTGGGGTGCAGAATCACCCCTGGCTCTTATTTTCTGACTTCATTAGTAACTTCATTTTCTTTACTTTTATTCCATAAACCTTGGAATTACACTTTTATATGTGTAAGTCCAGATAATGCTTCATTTCAGCATAACCATATAGTTTTATTTCATAAGTTTGAAATCTTTTATATGTTTAGAATCTTCCATAATATAAAGAAAGGTAGGAAGAAAGGAAGGAAGGAAGGAAGGAAGGAAAGAAGGAAGAAAGGAAGGAAGAATTTATCACCCTGATAAATTTAGTACTCACCTGACACCATAAATAGTTATAATATCATTGACTCCATTCCTTATGCTATATATCCTATGTCCCTATGACCACTATGTGACAGCAAACTTGTACTCAGTAATTCCTTCCCTTTTTCACCCATGTACAACCCCCCTTCCATCTAACAACCATCAAAATGTTCTCTGTATCTATGACTTTGTTTCTCTTTTGTTTGTTTGTTTTGTTTTGTTCTTTAAATTCCACATATAAATGTTACATCTGTCTTCGACTGTCTCACATGCTCCACTAGCACAATACCATCCAGGTTCATTCATGCTGCTACAGATGGCTAGAACTCATTCCCTTCCATAGCCAAGCAATATTCCATTGTACAGCAGACTCTGTTACCTGGCACCCATGGGATTGATAGATGCTGGATAAATGTAGTTTCTGGTTGCTTTAGAGTTACTATTAAAAGTAAGCCTAACGAATACTATACCCTATACTATACCATGCCATACCATAAACTCTGTATTGCCATAATATTAATATTGAAATACAGTAATTAAAAGCAAATTAAGACAAATAAAGAAAAACTTAACTTCTCCACAATCTCGTCGCTCTTCAAATTAACATAAAAGTCCTTTGTCTTCTGAGACTGAACCTTAATGTCATAAATCATTGGTGAACCAACATTAAATCCCTCCATGAACACTGCACAACTCTCACCTTTCTCAAGCTTATTGCATATTTCCATCTTCTGCTCAGGGTAAGCACTATGCATTTATGCTTGTTTGGGACCTGTTTCAGCATACATGGGTTTGGATGAGAACACAAAATTTATATAATAATACATCCCAACCAATCTGTATGTTTACAAAGGATGAATTGGCAGGAATGGGAGACAAACATGAATTTACAAATGGGAGACAACAATGAATTTATAGCACAGCATGCCAAGTTTAAACTTACATTTCTGCTAGAAATTGATTGTATTTTACTTTTTATTTAAAATATTATTTCTATGATTATTTTTGTCAGTTGCTTGAAAGTGCCACTTGCTTGAGTTCTGTTTTTCAAATAGTCTACTCCATATATGTACCACCTCCTCTTTATCCATTCTTCAATCCATGGACTCCCAGGCTGCCTCCACATCTTGGCCATTGTATAATAAACAATGCTGCAATGAACATACAGATGCACACATTTCCTCAAAGAAATAGTTTGGGTTTCTTTGGATAAATACCCAAAAATGGGATTACTGGGTCTTTCTTTGTTGCTTGTTATAACCTTTGTTTTAAAGTCTATTTTGTCTCGTGTAAGTATTGCTTTTTTTAAATTTCCATTTTCATGAAATATTAATATTTTTCCATTGCTCAATTTGTGTATGTCTTTTTATCTGAACCGAATGTCTTATAGACAGCATATGTAAGGGTCTTGTTTTCTTTCCCATTCATCCCTCCTATCTTTTGATTGAAGCATTTTATCCATTTACATTTAAAGTAATTGTTAATAGATAAGTAGTTATTGCCATTTCATTATACATCCATTTAGTTTTGTCTTAAGAAAGTCTCTCTAACATTCCTTATATGCATAATACTGTTTTGTTGGTGAACTCCTTTAGCTTTTTTTTAATCTGGGAAACTGTTTATCTGTCCTTCAATTTTATATGATTGTTTTGCTGGGTAGATAATCTTGGTTGTAGTTTCTTAATTTTCATTATTTTGAATATTTCATACCAATTCCTTCTGACTTGGAAAGTTTCTATTGAGAAATCAGCTGACAGTCTTATGGGAACTCCCTTATAGGTAACTAACTGCTTTTCCCTTGCTGCTTTTAAGATTCTCTGTTGTTTTTAACCTTTGGTATTTTACTTATGATGTGACTTGGTGTGGGCCTTCTTGGGTTCCTCTTGTTTGGGACTTTGTGCTTTCTGGGCCTGTATGTCTTATTTCCTTTGCCAGGTTAAGAAAGTTGTCTGTCATTATTTCCTCAAATAGGTTTTTAATCCCTTGCTCTCTCTCTCTTTTTCTTCTGGTACCCTTATGATGTGAATGTTGGTATATTTGATGTTGTCCAGAGGCCCCTTAAATTATCCTCATATTTTTGGATTTTTTTCTTTTTGCTGTTCTCATTGGGTATTTTCTGAAACCATCTTCTAAATTGCTGATTCAATCCTCTGCTTCATTTAATTTACTGTTGATTCCCTCTAATGTGTTCTTTATTTTAGTTATAGTATTTTTTCCTGCCTTTTTATGTTTCCTATCTATTTGTTGAAGTTCTCACTGAGATAACTGAGCATCTTTATAACCTGTGTTTTGAACTCTGCATCTGCTAGATTGCTTGTCTTAATTTTGTTTGGTTCTTTTGCTGGATCTTTGTTCTGTTCTTTTTTTAGAACACATTTCTTTGTCTTCCCATTTTGGTTACATCCCTGTGTTTGTTTCTATATTTAGGTAAGGCTATTATGTCTTTTAGTCCTGGTAGAGTAGCCTTATGTACTAGGTATTCTGTGAGGCACAATGCCACAGTTTCCCTGGTCATCCGAGTCAGGTGCTGCAGTTGTGTGTGCCCTCCTGTTGTAGAGACTTATTGCTGATTGCATTTCAATGGAGGGATTGACTTCGGAATGATTCATTGTGATGACTGACCATGAGAACAGTGGAGGAGCTGCCATATGGGAGCTGACCCTATGGAGCAGGATTTTCTTTAACAGGGCTCTGGTGCCTGCCTGGTGTGCTCTTTGGGTGTGCCATCCTTCGAGGTGGCCAGGTAATCATCTGGCTTAATCCAAAACTGGCTAATGGGTGTGCCAGCCTTGGGGACCCTGGGAGAGGTTTTATCACTGGCCAAGTTCACAACCTATGCCCTTCCTGAGGCTACTTGATATGAATGACAAAGCAATTTTCTGATTGCTGTCACCCATGCTGGGCTTGGAGGAGCATTGAGTGGCCAAGCTGTGAACTGAGGCCAACTGTCACTAGTGCCGGGATTGGGACTGTTCAGCAAGAACAGGATATGCTGAAGTCACATTCTACCTGCTTAAATTTTGTGGATCTTGAGAGATTTTAGGAAAGTTGGCAGCATGAGCCAAGACAGAATGTTTGTATGGAAAAGTTACTGAAAGTGGCTTGGGTATGTCTGAAAGTTGGGTAGGGCAGGGTCTCAGGGAGTCACCAGGGTAGGGTGATCAGTATTAGCCAGGTTGATGGAGACTTAGATATGTCAGCTGCGTGTGTCTGCACACTGAAGGAGTGGGGAAGGTTCAATAAAGAAACAATGCATTCTGCCAGCACTTCTGTCTGAGAGAAAGCTGTCCCTCCAGCCCTCACCTTGAAACCAGACAACTTAGTTCCTTCCCATATGTCTCTGGAGCTTTTGAGCTGCTGTCCCACATGAGCTCAGAACACGTAAGTTCATCAGTGAGTAAATCTGTGCACATGCCCTTTAAGAGGGTCATCTGGGACTCTAGCCACTCTCTTTTTCACCCAGCCACAATCTCCATTGGTTTTCATAGCCAGAAGTTTTGGGGACTTCTCTCCCCAGCAGTGGAATCCTGGGCTGGGGAGCCTAATGTTGGGCTGGAATCTTCATTTTTCTGGGGTCCTCCATAATCAAGATATCTCTCCTGATATTTAAAGGTCTCATGCAGGTGTAGAATCAGCCTGTTCCATATCTCTGACCAGTCTCAAAGTGGCTTCTTCTTCTGTATGTTCTTAGTTGCAAAACTTTGTTCAGCTACCCTTCATGTGATTCTCAATGATGGTCATTCTGTAGTTTAGTTGTAACTTTGATGTGGTCATGAGAGGAGGCAAGGGTTTACCTACTCTGCCATCTTTACTGGAAATCCATGAGATCTTTTACTTTTGAAAGACATTCTAAGAGAATGAGAAGACCAACCACAGACCAGGAGAAAATAATTTCATACCTATTTGATAAAAGATACTCATGCAATATGTGTCAATCTCATTTAAATTTTAATAAATAGAAAACAAACAACTCAATTTAAAGTGGGTTTTAATAATGGAACAGGCATTTCACCAAAGAAAATAAACTGAGGCAACTGTGAACATACCCAAATGAGAAAATATGCTCAACATCATTAGTCACAAGGGAAATGCAAATTATAACCACAATGAGTTACCACTACACACCAATTAGAATAGCTAAAATTAAGAAGACTGACCATATCAATTGTTATGAACAATTGCAACTCCCATGTACTACTGGTGGAATGTAGAATGGCACAACCACTTTGAAAAACTGCTGACATATTTTTAAAATATACCCCTATCACATGATCAAGTCATTCTATTCACAAATATTTGTTTACTCAAAAAAAATGAGGGGGTCAAAAGATAAAAAGAAAAATAATAAAAAATTTAAAAACATAAATGAAAGTATATGTCCATATAAAAACTTGTGCACAAATGTTAATAGAGGTTTATTTATAATAGCTAAAAACTGCCAGCAGCCCAAATGTCTGATAACAGGTAAAAGAAACAAACAAACTGGATTATATTCATACATTGA
>PVJL010017348.1:2500-18501 GCA_004026885.1 Lyroderma lyra
TCCTCTGTTGACCCCAAGAAGGACTTTCCATGGTTAAATGGGCCCCAAAACATAACCAGAATCTAGCAGCCATTATGAGCAGAGGCCTCTCATGCAGGCCGCATTTCAGGGAAGAGCCGCAGGCTGAGCTGTCTGAGCTGACCCTTATAAAAGAGTTTCTGGAATTGACATTCAACCAATGGGCTGAGACCTGCCCTCTCCAATTGGAACTGCACAGCTATATCCTCATTTGCATCTTTACTGACGAATCAGAATGGTTCCATAACAACCAATCAGAATGCTAGAAACCAACCAATCAGGACAGTGCAATTTGGACCAATCACACTGTGTGACTTTGGAGTCCTCATTTGCATAGAAATGGACCAATCAGGGACCAGGTAGGTATTTTCTCTCTCTCTATAAGCCAGCCTTCCCTTTTTCTGGTTTCTTCAAAGGCTCTCTTTCTTGTTTGCAAACTGTGTGTACCTAAATAGTCTCTCCTTTAACCATACCCCAGATTGAGGATTCTTGTTGGCATTGAATTGGTGGCAGTGACCTTTTGTTAACACTCTTATTCTATTGTGATATCTTCAAAAGGTAGGAAACATATTTTGTAAATTTTAGGTACTCCACTGTTTCAAAAATAGTGAATGAATGTATGAAACAACCCAGCATGAGTCCAATAACATATTCTAGACAAGGTAGGATATTAAGGAGGTATGTACTCTTTCCTCCCTGTTGTCTGGCCTAGTATACTGATTGAGTTGTTTTATAGAGACCTTAGGCACAGATAACGGATTCCCAGGGAGAGACCCTCTTTTCACAAAAATGCAGGTACCCCTTGATAGGATGAAAGAGACCTTTCAGGTTTCTGATTTCCCTCATCATGAAAATTTCCAAAATCAAATCAGCATCCCAAGCTATTCTCAATAAGAATGGAGAGGAGCTGTGTGGGAGAAAACAGGGCACAGGGATGCTTTGCAGAAAACTTACAGCTCTGTGGGCTGGGAAATTCTTCTACTTAAGAACCATCTGCTCTGGAATGTGCAAGGGGAAATAGTCTCAGTAGGGTCTTGACTCAGCAAGGCCTGGAATTGATGTTTGGGGCTGTTCTGCAAGGTCCTGGGGCATTTAGATTCACAGCAGTCTGAGCCCAGTTGCACACGCTGCGGGTATCAGTACAAGCCTTAAATCAGAACCACCCGTTTCACCCCCTCCCCTCTCCCTGACTCTGAGTCCTCCCCATCAGGCTTCCCCCTCCACTGCAGGCTCATTAAGGCCTTTCCCAGTGCAGAGACACTGCATTTGGGGGACTGGTGGAGTGTTTGATATTTTCCACTCTGCGTGTCAAGGGCATTTACAGTCGGCGTCAGAATGTTATGTCGGTCTGAGGAGGCACTTTGAAGTGTTTGTGGTAGAGGCCACATGTGCAGGCAAGATGTGCCTCCTCCCCATCCCAGAGGTTCCTGCTCAGTCTTTCCCAGCATCATGTGACAATGAACAACACTGCTTAACCCTTTACTTCTTGGTGTAGCTGGTTGTGATTACTCTTATTATTACCATTTGAAAAGGCACTTCCTCCTCCTCCATCTCTGCTTTAGAGATGGTTTGGAGGTCTCCTTGCCTTCTGCTCACTGTTTATTGGCAGCATTTTGTGTCTGTTTTTGCTACCACTTTGCATGAACTTACATGTAGAAATGTATTTCCAAAGAGTACATACAGACAAAGGCAAACATGATAATGTGGCCCAGATGGTAAAAGCCATGGGGTCCTTGACACTTTCATACCAACCCAGAGCCAATTCCAAGACACACAGCCTTCACCAGCAGGATGCCCCCAAATAGCCATTGTTACTTCACTTCGCTAAATGATGATTCACAGGTGGTCCTTCAAAAGTCACTTGGCCTATTCCAGGAAAGTCTGGGGACCTGAAAACCTAAAGAAAAAACATGTATATGAGTCTTTAGAAGAAATAGTATCAGCTGACCTAAGTGTCTTACTTAACTATGTGGTTTGGCCCATGTGATAGAGCAGGGCTGAGATTGATGACTTCCAAAGCTTTTTTCAACTTGGAGGTTCAGCAATGCTTAGCTCTCAGCTAGCCTGGAAAGGTCTTGGACTTGGCAGGATGGGCTGGGTGGAGACATAGGGCTTCTCACAGAGATAATGGGCGTCAGTGTCTCTTGGGATCAGTTCATATTTACAAAGCACTTGGCAATGCAGGAGGAACAAAAGATTTTTAATGAACGTAAGTCACTCAGGCACTCAAAGATCGAGATTTTTTGGCAAAGGTACCTTGGACTCTACTCCATCACCTAGAATGATCTCTGGAGATATTTATTATATATAGAATTATCCCCTAAATAATAGCTGTGCTTTTTCATTTTTAGTTAGGGATCTGAAGAAAGGAAGAGACTAGCCTTAATATAAGACTATTAAATACTAATAACAGTTATAATGTGCCATACAATGTGTTAGGCAGTCACAGACTAGGCAAAGGATTACCTTAAGATTCATAATACCCCTATGAGGTAAGTACTACTATCTTCAACTGAAACTCGGACAAGTTAACAGTGTGACCAAGGTCATATTAAAAAATGGAGAATCTGGGGCACAGACCTCAAGAACACAATTCTGCCTATTCAAGGTCAGAGTCAGTGACCTTTCTTCTCATAGAACAACTCCTGAGATGCTGCCTGCCCTTAATCCACATTTTTCCTAACTCTGTGACAGAAGTGTTTCATAAATACCTACTACATGACGGAATGAGCAAATGGCATGTAACAAGTCTGAGAACCACACTGTAGCCTAAGGCAACATCTCTTGACGGCTGTAATGAAAGCCTGCCCTGGGTCATCCCCAACACAAATAGGACAGTTGCCCTAAGCAGCCAGGACACTCAAATCCCTTGTTTCCCTGTCCAGAAATCCCTCTGCAATAGCGTAAATGCACAGGCTTCCTACACTTCTTTTTTCCTATGCCACAACTCTAAACTCTATTGGCCTGCCATCAATTAGGCACAAATTGAAGAGGAGAGCACTGACCTACATAGTTAGTTATAATAGAGTAACTTCGCTGTTTGTATTTGTTGTGCATGGGGTCAAGATCTTTCCTAATAAGTAGGGCATCTGCATCCCTGTGAAGAGCCTTATCGAAACTGGAAGGATGAAGTAACCAAGAGGAGAGAGTCAATAGTGTTTTGTTGCAAAGATGTCTTAGCTTGTATAAGTAAATTCCCAAGTGGGCGGCTAGCGTGGATTAGGGAGGGACGTGCCATAGGTTTTGTTTGTTTGTTTGTTTGTTTGTTACATTGGTTGAAATGAGAAACCTTTCTGGTCACTGTGTCCTGGAAATAAAATGTTTGATATGGAATGGTGTCAAAGACATGTGACCCCTAAAGAGTACACTCGGTCTAGTGATTGAACCATGTTTTCAATCAAGAATTGCTGCCTTGAGTCCTCCGTGCCTGTGCCTGGAGACTCCAATCCAGTCACTTCCGTAGAAGGCTTTCCCCCCATGTGTCTCTTTCGGCATAACAGAACTAATCTATTTTGCCTCCACTGTACCAGAAAGGAAGATATGTGTTTCTATTGCTGAACAAATTTATCCAAGTATTTTTATTAATATTTGTTTTAGGGCTGAATTGGCAGCTCATTCTCACAGGAGAGAGGCAGTTGGCAGCTAAATCAATTTTAAATTAGGCATATGTCATGATTCAGCCTAATCATAAATCTAAAAAAATACCCAAAACTTAAAGGTCAAAACTAACAAGACCAAGATATGTTTGTTTCTTAAATTAATAAAGACAGTAGGTGGTCCTTTTTCTATATTGCTACCAAGATATGAAACTTTCGTCTTCTTTCTTTTGTTGTCCTTCATTTTCATTTTCCTCTATGTTTTTCTGTTTATGTCTTCTCTTCCTTCCTCTTGCTTTGTATTTTCCCTTGTTCACTGACTCCTATCTTTCACGTTTTGCATCCCCTGACTTTTTCTCACTCAGTGCTGTATGCAGATTGAACGTAGGGTAGGGAACCAGTGGGAGATAATGCCCGTTGTGAGAGAAGCTTCATGTCAAGTGTCTCTGTGCATTGTTCACTTTTGAGCCAGGGACCTCCCAGCAGCTTCCACCTGAGCACCCACCCTTCTTTGCTGCTTCTTTCCTTTCATCTTTTCACCACATTCTCCCTTTTCCTCTCTTTCTCCCTCTTCAATCTCCTTTGCTTCCTTTTCAGGGAGAATAAAAATAGCTGTTATTCGTTGAACACTGAATCAATGCTGTAATAATATAATATTGAGCCTTTTAAATGATGTCATTTGATCATAACTGGAATCCTAAAACATAAGTGATTCTCTTACCATAGTACAGGCGAGCGGTCAAGTGCCTTGCATGAGCCAATGAGCAGGTAGAATCAGGATTCCACCCCATTCTGTGCTGTCTTCACAGATGGGTCCTCCATTCTCTACTCTCCTGCTGACCTCAGGCTAAAGGTTTGCTTTGCTTCTTATTACCTATTAGATCAGCAAATCTATTTAAGAGTGTTTTATTGTTTTAAGAATGGCTGTACTTTTAAATGTACACACACTATAATCTATCATCGCTAAGTTTATGGGATAGAGAAGTTTAAAGTTTGACTTCAGAGTTCTATCTTGATTGGAAGTACATTTATTATATTTTCTTGTATTTTTAGTTTCTAATTAAGAGACATTTAAACATATTTTGGGAATATTATGATTTCTCATGTTTACTAACTTCTTTTTAGTGTCTTATCTATTTAAACTATAAACTGCATTTTTAATTTCAATAACTTTTTAGAAAATTTCTTGAAGTGAGTCATACTTTTTCAAATGTCAGTTCCTTTTCATGCTGTCTTATCCATTTATTTGACTTTATTTATTTTTGTATGCTTTTAGTGTAACCACTTTATAATTCATATTATTTTCCAATTATCTCAAGTTTTTAGGGATTTCACGCTTGCTGCTTGTCATATTAGCTAATGTTTGTTCATGTCAGATTGGTTTTTTTTCAGTGTTTTGTAATTTTTAATAGAAATGTATCCTTATGTTTGGTAGGGATTTTTGTTTGTTTTTGTTGTTTTTGGGGGGTCTTTTTGTTTTTGGGGTTTTTTTTTAGAAACTTTTGTACCTGTGGATGGAATTCCAGAGTACTTTTATATTTGTACTGCCAAGTGACCCAGGAATATCACCGGCCATGAACTAATTTTACTATTATTATCTAAGTTTGGGGTTTTCTAGATTAAATAGGTCATGTAATTTCAAATCTCAAACACCTGCCAGAGAGAGTACCATGTTTATAAATTATCAGGGGAGACTCTATTCTCCTCCAAAAGCCCAGACAGTGGCACCCAAGCTTCTTTGCCATGCCTTTTTATCTGTGGTAGTTTTTTCCAGTCTATCCTTTGATTAATACTTTGAGATTCTGGGTCTTTGTTTTAGTTCCCTGCCTTACATGGTCCCATGGCATCATCATCTTTCTCTATAAGGTCCATAGAAATTGTGTCCTTAGTATAATTAGAGACACACTCCATACACACCTTCTACCAGTTTTTTTCCTTTCCCCACTGGTTATCAGTCTCCCCTTTGATTCTGGTACCTGTGGATTGTCCACTCTCAGCTATGACTTCAAAAGAACATATGCTATATTTTATCTAGAATTTCTTTATTTTTGTATTAGATGGGTTTACAGATTATATAGTTCATTAATTTTCTAGAACCGTAAGTATGTTATTTAAATATTTAGCACATTTTTTAAGTTGTGGCAAGAAATGTGCATGAATTCTAATTTATGTTTATTTTAAAAAAGTAAAAACATCAAACTTCCCTGGGCTACATGTTTCTGACCATATTTATTTTTCGTAAAAATTAAGCAAACATAGCTAAGCTACTTGATGTCCCACTGTTAAAAGCATTTTCAAAGCTTCAAAATTATCAGCATGAAGGTACTTTCTAGAATATCAAAGAGTCACTGAATCTTACTCTGTATTGATACCCCAAGGCTGTCCAGGTTGAATTATAAGACCTTCTATTTAGAAGTTATATATATCTTGGACAAGTATCTTAATATATGAACAAAAATCATATCTATCCCGAAGAGTTGTTAAAAGAGGTGAATGAAATAAGAAAGTAATTAATATACTTAGTCCAGTGCCTGGACATAATAAGCACTGAGTAAAAGCAAATAATAATAATAATAATAATAATAATAATAATAATAATAATAATAATATTGAAATAGTATTTGGTCACCAAATTCTAGATTATCCTGAAACACCAACTACATTTGGTTCAAAAACAGATTTTCTACACATTTTTATGGAAACCTTGGGTGTTATGGTGAGGATTAAGATAAAACCCTTTGCTTTAAATTCCCTTCTGAGGTTAGGTTAAAACCCTAAATCATTGTGTGTATAATGCTAGAATTTTTTTAGTGTTTAAATTAATAACGTTAGGGATAAACACTGAGAAAGGCACTTAGTACTTTGTGGGCATATATATGTCAGTTTCCTTCCTTCCTTTATTATTACTTGTATTGGAACAAATCTAGATTTATTACCAGATTGGTCTATATCTTAATTAGGTACAAAGAAGAAAGTAAATAAATTCAAACTACTCAAAACCAATCACTTTGAGTTATTTGATCATAAAAGGTCTTTTATGGAGCAATTATGCTGATCTTACAGAAAGTGGTCACCATATTTTCTTGGCTATGTTATATGCAGCACACTTAGGAAATGTTCACTTGAAAGCCTTGGCTAGTAGCTTTGTCCAGTGGCCTGGAACTGATTCTGATATTGGAAGGATTATAAAGCAGAATTGTACATGTCAGGCTACGCAGCATAACTCAGCAAATCACCCACTATTCCAGAAAGTGAGATCATCAATGTTGGCCAACAATTCATATTGATTTCTACATTTTATCTTATGGGTAATACTGATTTCAGTAAAACTCATTTCAAAATACCTAAAGTTTCTACTTATATTTCACATATTCTGGTACACCCAGAATATCTCTCTGCCAATTATTTTGCAATGGCGAACTCTAGATATCTTTGTGAAGGGAATGATAATAACTTTGATGACTGTCATGTCCAGAGTTAAATCTCACCACTTAAAAAAATTAGTCTAAAAGAATTCTGTGTATAACGTTCATTTAAAATCCAACCAGAAATGTTTTGAAATCCTTGTATAGAATCTGGAAAAATCTAAAAGTTTTACGTAGTTTTTTGCCAGTTGGAAAGTGGAAGCTTGACATAAAGTTTTAGGTAGTGCATTCCTTTTATCTGGGATAACTTTCCCAAAAAAGATTTACTTAGCAAATGAAAAGCAAATACCTTTTTGGAAATAGAGATGTTTGAACTGATGAGACTCTATAGTAGGTAAACTGCTTTCCACAATAATGAAAAAGGAGGCAACAAAATATTTTCGGAAATTGCTTCCTTTAGAGGGGTATTTCTTTCCTAGATATTATATGGCTCAGTCTTAGATTCGTGAATGTGTATTTATGTTATTGAACTGTCCTTCTCATAGTGATGGCCATGAGTGACCAAACCTAAAGCAAATTAATAAAAAAATCAACTTATACTTTATTACCAATAAGGTATCTTGCTTTCTTAGGAGGAACTAAGTTGAACAGCTACTCCAACTATGTCAACTAATGCAGAATAAGATCCAATATTTATTACTCTGTATTATAACCTCTATATCATTTATTTCACCCTCCCATTTCTTAACATCTCCCTGACTCTTCCTCTTTTTAGTTAGCATCAGCTTACACACAATGCAGCACGTAGGTGATGCATTATAGAATTGTATACTTGAAACCTATATAACTTTACTAACCACTGTCACTCCAACAAATTTAGTAATTAAAAAAGAATCAGCTTCTATAACCCCAAAAGTGATAGAAATTACTCCATAAAGTCTAATAGAATTGGCCAGTTTTTGTCCAAGTTATGATTCTAGTCAGAGACCTAAGATCCTTTTGTCTTGTGTCTGTCATCTTTGACATGTGTCTTCCAAGTCCATGTTCATCTGTATCAAGTTATGCAAGGGAAAAATCATGGAGGTTGAAGCACAGGAAATTTTTACAGTCAGGCATTGAAGTAGTATATGTCACTTCCACTCAGATTCACTGGTTAAAAATCAGTCATAAGACATAAATTTAATGGGGGTTGGAAGACGTACTCTAACTGCCTGCCCAGCAAGAAAAGTAAATGTTTTTGGCAAGGGGTTGGCCAGTGTTAAATCACACTATTTTTGTTTCTTCATCAATCCATTTTAAATTGAAAGTTTGCAGTTGTCCTTGGGAGGCGACAGTCTTTTCATTTTTAACATATTGAAAGCTGATGGAAGTGAGGGATTTTCATGTTCTAGAAGTCAGAGAAGTTAATCTGAGTGTAGAAGTTCCTTATAGCTACATGTGTGTTCTAGTCTTTATAGTCACCCACTGTAGATCAGGAGCCAAGACCAGAAAACAAAGAGAGAAGAAGAAGCATGATCCTTACCACATGGTAGTCAAGGGATAAAGAAGGGAGCCACACTGGGCTTGATGAAGTCCAACCTGGATTTAGCTGTTGATACTTATTCATGGGATATGATAAATAGAGTAAAAAATAGAGCCAGTTGAATCATTATAAACAAACCTCTATTATCTCCATATATGAGTGAGATGATCATTTTGTATGTGTGTGTGTGTGTGTGTGTGTGTGTGTGTGTGTGTGTGTGGCTTCCTGGCTGGGAATCAAACCCAGGCCATGGCATTGAGAGCGCCAAAGCCTAGCCACTACACCACCCCAAGAGATGGTCATTTTTAGTACTTATAAATTAATCAGAAACTTATTCTGGATCTCTGTATAATATCTCCTCTATTCTTGTATATTTTTTTTCCTGCACAAATCAGTATTCATAATGATATGGAGCTGCATCAATGTGGCTCCCTATCAACATAAGTGGGTTCATTAAGGCTGGGTCATATCAATTTCAGAGGACAGGCTGGTATGGCATCACAGTGTTAAAGTTTCAGAAGGTCATTCTAATTGAGGGCTCTTCAACAGTAGAGCCTGGAGGTGTGTCCCACTGGTGCTATCAGACATTGGCTTCTCAGCTATACCTCCTGAGGACTCAGGCGCTACAAAATGAAAGATGCCATATGCCCTCACTGTCCTATAAAGGAAGCACCTGGAATTTTTACACACATTAACAATGTGTATGAACAGACATCAAATATTTTAAATGACTGAAAGAAGCTAATTTGTATATTTGGGCTATGATTTAATGTTTACCTTCATAAATTCAACAAAGTACTTCGACAGGCTGTGCTGAGGTGGTGGAGTAATAACCATGAATAAGTAGACTAGGTAACTTTAGAGGTGTTATGGGAGGAGATAAGAAATATATACATCTATTGGTCAAATGGTACAAAAGTTCAGTTATGCATGACAAATTCTAGAGATGTAATGTACAACTGGTGGCTATATTTAACAATATATTGTATACTTGAAATGTGCTGAAAGTTGATCTTAAGTGTTCCCACCATTATAAAAAATTTGTAACTATATGAAGTGATGGATATATTAATTAGTTTAATGGTGGTGATCATTGCACAATATACATATGTCATAACATTGTGTTGTACATCTATAGTATATAATTTTTATTGGTCAATTATACCTTAATAAAACTGGAAAAAATATATCACATACATCTAACCAAAATACATGGTATAATAGTGGTGCTGAAGCAGAAATATAAACAAGGTATTAGTACCAGAAGATATATGAACTAATTCTAACTAGGCAGTATCTAAGAGGGCTCATAGAGGAAATACTTGAGTTTGGTGGGTTTTGAAGAAAGATTGGATTATAGGTGGTAGAGCTGATGAAGAAAATCTATGTGAGCAAAGGTACAGAAATAAGCAATGTCATATGTTTGGGGAATAGAGAGTAATCTGAGTCCATGGAAGCAATTCAGTCATTATTCAATAAATATTTATTCAGTGCCCATTATGTGTCAGATATTATTATAGGCATTTGAGATACATTAAGAAAAAAAACAGGTTAAAACAAGCACAACAAAAATCCTAACTTGGATCCCTTTATGGGTAGGTGAGCATATATAATGTCAGAGAAGGTAAGATAAGAGTGAAAAGGTTGAGGCTAATTTATTCGGAGACTTGAATGTTTTGCTAATAAGCCAAAATGGCTGAGTTTAGAATATAGATTTGGAAATCTTTGCATCCAGGTGAGAATTAAAGCCCTGGGTGAATAGGATTCCATGGAAAGAAGAGTCTCAAGGTGAGAAGTTTGAGGATTTGCCAGTATTAAATGAGAAGATAAGGGATGAGCTGGTGTAATAGATTGCAAAGAACTATCAGAACGTAAGTTTCCTGTAGGAAGGGATAGTGCCTGTCTTTTCACAACTGAATCTCCAGTGTTAAGCACAGCACTTTCAACATAGTAGGTATGTGATGTTCTTTCAAATGAATGCATTATTTTAAAAACCAGGAGACAGCATTATAGATCTCAGAGAGTAGAAACACTTGAAGAAATGAGCAGAAATTTAATATTTTTGTCAAATGTTAAATCAGATAAACTATGGTGATTATTTTGTTTGCCTCCCTGACCCATTATCTACCCTTGGGGTAGGGAGGCAAATAAACCCAGTATTCACCCTCTCTGCTCTGCTCTCTACTCCCTGGAAAACTGACCTCTACAAATTGCCTTTTCTCTGCTTTTTTGCCCTCTGTTAATTTTGAGTTAATCAATGGGAGACACCAGCAGGACAACAAAGGGTAAGAAGAAAAAAGTAAGGAATTTCTTCTCCTCTTCCTCCCTGCTGGCCAGAGATATCGACAGAGGCTACTGTTCTCTACTAAGAACACACCTCATATCAGATGGCTCAATTTTCTGTTTGTGTCTGACAACACTGCTGTCCTCACTTACTGCTTCAGGCCTTGCTTTCCCACTCCAACTAGTTCCTAGACACCTAACCATCCCTGGTTGGCTGCCTCCCTTAACCTCCCCATACCGTCACTTCACTAAAATTCACTTTATTAAAATTAAATTCTTTAGTATGCTCATGGCTGATGGAGTAATTAAAAACTTTAAAGAAATCAATTATAATATAGGGATATTGTCAGTGGTAAGTAAGGGTGGGAATCTGAATCCAGATGGGGTAAGTTAATCAGTCAACAGTAATAGTAATAGGAAAGTCAAAGCTGTGAGTGGAGACCTTTCAATTTGAGTAATACGAGGGTGAATGGAAAGAAAAATAGCATGACATGAAGAAGAAATGGCAAGGTGAGGTTTTTGAGGTTTTTTGAGGGGGATGGGAAAAACTTTAGCCTATAAATATGTTCAACAGAATGAGTTAGTATAAAAGGAAAGAACAGAAATGTAAGTCTCAAAGATGATAACTAATAGAGCATTATCCCCCAAAAAATCAGACCCAAGAGCACTGGCTGAAACCTATGGAAATAGAGTTATTCTGGAACAGAAAAGGAAAACATAATATTGGTGGAAAATGGAGGTGGAGTTGATGATAGAAACGATGAAAGCTGAGAAAGACTGTATCTAAGAGTCCCTCTTCTTTGTTCAATGTATCATGTACTGATATTTGCTATGATGGTATTAGGAGACTATTTAAAATTTGAAAGAAATGGTAAAAGAGAATAGGTTAGAATGTTGCAGAGTTTCATTTTATTCTACAAAATGGTGTTGAGTAAGAAATAATGAAAACTCTACTTTTCTATTCTTGATCTTGCTACAACACACAGGACAGATTAGAGAAGAAACCCACCACATTTGTGGAAATTGCAATAGCCTACAGCAAGAGTTAATAAGGATCTGAACTAGGCAGACAAAATCAAAGGCAAATGAGGATGCTGCAAGTTGATTTGTACATTTATTGATGCTCTGCGCTCAACACTACAGCAGGAGCAATAGAGATTTCACAAAGAATAGAAAATATACTTTCTACCTTCTAGAAGCAAACAAGCTAGCTGGGAAAGCAGAGATATATGACAAAGTCTAGAGTAAAGGAAAGACTATTGAACAAAGAGTCAGACTCAGATTCTATTCCCTGCATGCCACTTACTCAGATAGAACAAGATCCTAGGCAATTTATTTCATCATTAGCATCTCAGCTTCCTCATTTGACCAATGAAGGAGTTAAAAACTGATGGCCTCCTTGATTTCTAAATACCATTCTTGAATAAAAGGAACAAAGGCTCCTTGGAGAAATACATGATGCTAGAGCTGGGGCAGGTAGAATAGAAGATGAGACTGGAGCATCTTGCATCAAAAAGGAATTGCTCACCAAACAATAGATAGGGACTGTCAAAAGGATGCAGAAGCCTATACCTAAAGGAGTTCCCAGTGGCTGAAGTTGGAGAAATTTGATCAGCAAAATAAATAACATAGCACTAGATTGTAACTCACAATATAAAATAAATATATTATATATGTACATATTAATAAAAAGAAATGACTAAATAAGAAAATGGGGAAGAAGAGTCACATCTTCCTACAGAAGAATTCCAAATGACATATGGAGATACTCACCCCTCCAAAAGCTGGTGCTTGATTCTGCTCTTCCTGAAGAAACACCCTGAAAATGATTTAGGCTTAGTGACTCATTTCTGAAGAATAGAATAGGGAAAAGGAAAATAGTAAGTTTATACTAGAGACACCTAGCAACACAAAATTAACCAAGTGATGGTGTTGATATCACAGTAATGTCATGTGTTTATCATGTACTTCCAAGATGATATGATCCATAGGGCACTTCACCTCTGATCTTCTGCCCCAAACCCCATAACCTCAGTCTATTCATTAGAAAGACATTATACAAACTCAGATTGAAGAACATTCTACAGGATCTCCTAAGGACTATCAAGGTCATTAAACAGCAACAACAACAAAGGAAGACTAAGAAACATGACAGTTAAATTCAATGTGCTATCCTGGATTGAATCCTGGAACAGAAAGTGAAACTTGATGGGAATAAGGATTGATATTCAAATAAAGTCTGGAGTTCAGTTAATTGAAAAAACAAACAAACCAGGAAAACAGAAACAAAGTCTCTTCCAGCTTGTAACTGTAAGAATAGCATTCATTATTTAATTGCTTCATAACTGTGCTCATATTGCTCACAAAGTACAAGAATAGGAGAAGAGGGCAAGATGGCAACTGGAGAGGAGGTTCCTAAAGCCTCTCCCAGTAAACACAATTGAACAGTCACCCAGGAGCCAAGAAAAAGGACCCTGAGTGACACAACAGCAGTAAACACCTGAAGGTTGGAGAGAAGGGAGCGAGTGGGAGAGAGGGGAGGGAGCAGAGATGGATTGCAACAGGACCTGATTGCCGCTGACTATCCAGGAGCAGCACAGTGCATGGGATGGGGGAGACCAAGAGGTGACAAGAGTAAAAGCCAGCAAGGTGGCAGAATGTGGGAGACCATGGGGGAACTGGACTTTGAAGTGGTGTGTTGGGGCCGGAGCTTGGGGGCCAGCCTCTGGAACTTTTGAGTGGTAGGAGGGCTGAGCGAGGACTCTGAACTGCAGAGATGATACCTCAGCTCCCAGCGCCCTTGTGACCCACAGCACGGGCGCTCACAGCTCCTACGCAGGGCTGCGGTTCCTATTCCTGGCCCACTGCGGAGGTGAGCTGGCTGCCTTCATACTGCCTGGCCACGCCCCCAGCTTTGGACTTGTGGTGTGCCTGCTCATGCACCCATGGGTCCTACGAGCAGTGTGAGCCCACAGACTCTGCCCCAATGGATGGTTACTGAAGCAGGCCCGGGAAAAAAGGGAGATTTGATAGCATTTTCCCCAGCCAGCAAGAGCAGCCTCAGCCCACATCACCCAGCTTCCCTAGCATAGGGCAGGAGGTGGAGCTGCCCCAGAGAGGCTTTTCTTGGCCTCTCCCCTCTCCTACAGCCTCCCCAACCAACTAACTAACTGCAAGAAGTGGAGGGACCCTGGATAGATGCGTACCACCTCCAAATATAGCAGAAGACCAGAAATAAGAAATAAACAAGCCCCCTCTCTCCCCAAACTTGACCCCCAGTGCCACCTCGTGTCTGCCCTACAATAAGACACCACAAAAGTACTAATCTGGGCTCCTAGGCTCTGCTGAACATAATGCCCTCATGTCAAAAAGGAAGAACCCAGCAGACAGGATGAATTCCTTAAAAACTAAAACTCCTCAGAAACTTATCCAGAAGACAGCTTCTTAGACCTAGAAGTTTCTGAACTAAGAGACAGAGAATTTAAAGTAGCCATTCTAAAGGCTCTGAGAGAAATGCAAACGTACTGGCAGAACACCATAACTGAGATGAACGACATAAAAAAGGAGATGAACAACATAAAAAAGGAACTCCGTGAACAAAAGGAACAATATAACAAAGAAATCCAAAACATAAGGAAGATGGAGATGGAAATGCGAGAGATAAATAATACAATAAAAGAAGTGAAAACTGAAATAACTGCCATAGGAAACAGGCCCAACCAGATGGAGGAAAGAATTAGTGATATCGAAGATCAGAACATGGAAACAGCTCAGAAAGAGGAAGAAAGGGAATGCAGAACCAAAAGGATTGAAAGAACTCTGCAAGAACTATCTGCCTCCATGAGATAGAACAACATCAGGATAATAAGATTAGAAGAAGGAGCAGAGCATTCTACAGAGAGCATACTCAAACAAATAGTAGATGAGAACTTTCCAAACCTTTGGAAAGATCTGGAATCCCAAGTTCAAGAAGAAAACAGGTCCCCTGGATACCTGGACCCAAACAGATCTTCTCCAAGACACATGGTACTAAAGATGTCCAAAACTAAAGACAAAGAGACAATTCTCAAGGCAGCCAGGGAATAAAGAACTATAACCTTTAGAGGAAAACCCATCAGGCTGGCATCAGATTTCTCAGTAGAAACTCTGCAAGCCAGGAGGGAGTGGAATCCAATATTCAAAACTTTAAAAGAGAGAAACTTACGGCCAAGAATAAATTATCCAGCAAATTTATCTTTCGGATATGAAGGTGGAATAAAGACCTTCTCAGACACACAGAAGCTGAGGGAATTTGCCAGCACAAGGCCAGCACTTCAAGAAATACTGAAGGAGGCTCTATGACCTGAAACAAAACATCAGGAAAAACGGAACCAAGTTGGGGCAACAAAAGAAAGAAACAAAAATAAAACTAAAACAAAGAAAGAAATAAGTAATGGCCACAGGAAATCCTCACATATCGATCATCACTCTAAATGTTAATGGACTGAACTCACAAATAAAAAGACACACAGTAGCAGACTGGATTAAAAAACAAAACCCATCCATATGCTGTCTCCAAGAGACACACCTCAGCCATAAGGACAAACACAGACTCAGAGTGAAAGGACGGGAAACAATACTCCAACCAAATGGTAACCAGAGAAAAGCAGGAGTTGCCACACTGATATCTAATGAAATAAACTTCAGGTTAAAAAAGATAGCAAAAGACAAGGATGGACATTACATAATGATAAAAGGTACAATACAACAACAAGAAGATTTGACACTAATTAATATATATGTTCCCAACTACAATGCACCAAAGCATACAAAGAAACTACTAACAGCTTTGAAAGGAGAAACTGGCAAAAACACAATCATAGTGGGAGACTTAAACACCCCACTAACAGCCATGGACAGATCACACACACAAAAATAAGGAAATATTATCTCTAAATGACATATTACAGCAATTGGACATAATTGACATTTACAGGACATTTCATCCAGCAAAAAGAGACTACACCTTCTTTTCTAGGGCACACAGAACATTCTCAAGGATAGACCACATGCTGGGACATAACAGTAGCCTCAGCAAATTCAAGAAGATCAAAATCATACCAAGTGTATTTTTCAGACCACAAAGCTTTGAAATTGGAAATCAGCTGTAAAAGGAAAACAGAAAAACCACATATACATGGAGATTAAACAACAGCTTATTTAAAAATGACTGGATAA
>PVJL010017349.1:0-18486 GCA_004026885.1 Lyroderma lyra
TGTGTCTTTTTATTGGTGAGTTCAGTCCATTAACATTTAGAGTGATGATCGATATGTGAGGATTTCCTGTGGCCATTACTTATTTCTTTGTTTGTTTTTGTTTTATTTTTGTTTCTTTCTTGTTGCCCCAACTTTATTCCATTTTTCCTGATGTTTTGTTTCAGGTTGAAGAGCCTCCTTCAGTATTTCTTGGAGTGCTTGCCTCGTGCTGGCAAATTCCCTCAGCTTCTGTGTGTCTGAGAAGGTCTTTATTCCACCTTCATATCTGAAAAATAATTCTGCTGGATAATTTATTCTTGGCTGTAAGTTCCTCTCTTTCAAATTTTTGAATATTGGATTCCACTCCTTTCTGGCTTGCGGAGTTTCTGCTGAGAAATCTGATGCCAGTCTGATGGGTTTTCCTCTAAAGGTTATAGTTCTTTTTTCCCTGGCTGCCTTGAGAATTGTCTCTTTGTCTTTAGTTTTGGACATCTTTAGGACCATGTGTCTTGGAGAAGATCTGTTAGGGTCCAGGTATCTGGGGGACCTGTTTTCTTCTTGAACTTGGGATTCCAGATCTTTCCATAGGTTTGGAAAGTTCTCATCTACTATTTGTTTGAGTATCTTCTCTGTAGAGTGCTCTACCCTTTCTTCTATTCCTATTATCCTGATGTTGTTTTGTCTCATGGAGTCAGGTAATTCTTGTAGAGTTCTTTCAATCCTTTTGGTTCTGTATTCCCTCTCTTCCTCTTTCTTAGCTGTTTCCATGTTCTGATCTTCGATATCACTAATTCTTTCCTCCATCTGGTTGGCCCTGTTTCCTATGGCAGTTATTTCATTTCTCACTTCTTTTATTGTATTATTTATCTCTCGCATTTCCGTCTCAATCTTCCTTATGTTTTGAATTTCTTTCTTAAATTGTTCCTTTTGTTCATGAAGTTCCTTTATTATGTCATTCATGTCCTTTTTTATGTTGTTTATATCAGCCATGGTGCTCTGCCAGTATGTTTTCATTTCTCTCATAGCCTTTAGAATGGCTACTTTAAATTCTCTGTCACTTAATTTGGAAACTTCTAGGTGTAAGAAGCTGTCTTGATAAATTTCCTGTTCTTTCTGAGGAGTTTTAGTTTTTAAGGAATTCATCCTGTCTGCTGAGTTCTTCCTTTTTGACATGAGGGTGTTATGTTCAGTAGTGCCCAGAAGCCCAGATTGGTACTTTTGTGGTGTCTTGCTGTAGGGCAGACATGAGGTGGTACTGGGGGGGGCAAGTTTTGGGAGAGAGAGGAGTTGTTTATTTCTTATTTCTGGTCTCCTGCTATGTTTGGAGGCGGTGCACATCTATCATGGGCCCTCTGCTTCCTGTAGTTAGTTAGTTGGTTGGGAAGGTTGTAGGAAAGGGGAGAGGCCAACAAAGGCACAGGGGAGCAGCTCCACCTTCTGCCCTATGCTGGGGAAGCTAGATGATGCGGGCCAAGGCTGCTCCTGCTGGCTGGGGCGAATGCTATCAAATCCGCCTTTCTTCCTGGGCTGCTTCTGTGGCCAAATGTTGGGGCAGAGTGTGTGGGCTCGCACTAATTTTAGGACCCAGGGGCATGCGAGCAGGTGTGCACACAAGTCCGAAGCTGTGCGTCTGACCCCGCGGTAGGAAGGCAGCCGGCCCGCCTCCACAGTGGCCTGGAATGGGATTTGCAGCCCTGCGCAGGAGCCGCGCACGCTGTGCCAGCAACCAGCCCGCCTCCACAGCGGGCTGGAATGGGAACCGCAGCCCCGTCTGTGTAGGGCCCGTGCGTTGTCGTGGGGCAGCTGGCTCGCCCCCGCAGCGGGCCAGGACCAGGAACCGCAGCCCTGTGCAGGAGCCGCGCGCGCCTGCGCTGTGGGTCCCAAGGGAGCCTAGAGCCAAGATGTCGTCTCTGCAGTTCAGAGTCCTCGCTCAGCCCTGCTACCACTCAAGAGTTCCAGAGGCTGGCTCCCAAGGTCTGTCCCCAACTCGCCGCTCCAAATTCCAGCTCCCCAGCCTAGTTCCCCAACAATTCCCACTGTTGCTAGGGCTTTTCCTCTTGTCGCCTCTCGGCTTCTCCCCTCCCATGCACTGCAGTCAGACGCAATCGGGTCCTGGTTGCGATCAATCTTTGCTCCCTCCCCTCTCTCCCGCTCACCCCTTTCTCTCCAAACATTAGGTGTTTACTTGCAATGTATGGATGTCTCATCTGCCGTTTTTTGGCACTTAGGGTCCTCTTTCTTGGCTCCTGGGTGGCTGTTCAATTGTGTTTTCTGGGAGAGGCTTTAGGGAACCCTTCTCCAGTCGCCATTTTTGTTTCTATTTTGACTATTTTATGCATTTAATAATAACATTTTGAGCTGCTTTGTATGTAAACAACATTATTTTTGTTTTAAATTTACTATATGGTAGTAAGTTTATCATTATATTGAAATTTAGCAAAAAAATACACAAAATATACTAAGTGACATCAATTAGATTTAAGTACAGATAAATTAGAATCTAATGACATTGATGACATAAAAAATGTATTACAAAATGTTATACAATGTGTCATATAAAACATCTTTGCTGTTGATAGTGCAAGCCACAGGAAAACATATTTAAAAATCTTGTAAGTGGACAAAAGTCCTTGAAATAGTTTCACACTTAATAACAATTTTACGATGATTACAGTATTTATATTTTTAAGTAAATACAGTTAAGGTGATATATTTTATTAAAGTAAATGATTACATCAAAGTATAAAATTTGCCTATTCTTACCTGGCAGGGGAGATACCATGATCATAAAGGTGGTTTTCCCAGGGCGAGGCTTATCCATTACACTCTGGATGTGCTGCCTGCTGTGATTTCCCCAAATGTGGGGAACTCGACTGCATCATTTGTGGTATTGGGGGACTGCATTTGCGCTCTCCCCTAAAAAAATGTTGTGTTTTTTTTTCCTATTCTTAGTCATTCTTGAAAAATACAAAAATACAGAAAAAATGTACAAACGTTATTTTGAGCTCATGGGGTAAACTTGAATGCTAGTCAGTGGATGGAAACATTGATTGGATATATCCGAACGTTGCCGTGAAAGGGTTAATATAAAGAATATCTTGCTTCCACAAAGGCCAGGGCTGTGCAGATGATCGTCATGCAGTATTTATTGAGGAGATTTTAATGTACTGTGATCAATTTTAAAAAGTATTTATAGAAGTAAAATGCATTACAACAAAAGTCAAAAGTCTTGAGGCAAAAAAATAGGAAGCATGCTGTTTTATGGTTTTTATTTTATATGTGAAGTCTTGTTATATTAGTTGATGGTAGACTGTGATGTTAAATGTGTATACAATAAACCCCAAAGCAATTAGTAAAATAGTTAAACAGTTAAAGCTAATAAGCAAAGAGAACAAAAATAAATCATAAAACAAATTTAATTAGTCCAAAATAAAGCAGAAGGGAGCTAGAGGGTGAGAATAGAGAACAGATATACCAAGAAATAGAAGACAAACAGGACAAATGAAAAATAAATAGAAAGATGGTAGATTTAAACTGAACCATTAAAATATCACGTCAATACAAATGATATAACATATCAGAATTAAAAGTCAGACACTGGAAGATTGTATATGAAAAAAGCATGATGCAACGATATAGTAGAGAATAATCAGAAATCATGTATCTGACAAAAATTATATTACAAATATCTAAAAAACTCCAACAACTCAGTATTACAAAGGAAATCATCCCAATTTAAAAAAATGGGCAAAATATTTGAATGAGATACCTCACAAAGAAATATATGTGAATAACCATTAAGCACGTAAACAAATTTAACATTATTCTTAGGTAGATGAAATTAAAACTACAATGAGATACCACACAGACATATGAAAAAAGACTAAAAATACTAAATTTTGGCAAGGACACACTAATCAAAACTTCCACAGATTGCTGGAGGACGAGAAAAAGGGTTGCAACCAACTCACCATGCTGAGTGGAAGAAATCTTACAGTAAAAATGTACATAACCAATGAATCTTTCATATATAGTTCTAGAATAGGCAAAACTAATCTATGGTGAGAGAAATGCAGTTCAGTTATTGAGTCTGAGGGACTCTGCCTGGAAATGGGTACAAGGAAATATTTTAGGGTGATGGAAGAGTTCAACATGTTGATAGGCATGTATACATTTGTCAAATCTAATCAAACCATGGGCTTAAAAATCTGTGGATTTTACTATACAGAAAATTTAAGAAAATAACTGAAAAGTAATAACACAATGGAATGTGAAAGATGGGACTCTTTATCTACCAACATATGTAGAACTTGTTTCTTCCCCAACATTTCAAAAATCTACCCAAAAGATGAAGAAAGAATACATAGATCAGTAACATGACAGAAGATAATATAAAAAATTCTACTGTGCAAGTATAATAAATCAGCTATGTTAATTATGAAAAAATCAAAGACAACTCTATATGATCTGCAATAATCTAGAACACATTTCTTATACTTTGTATAAAGAAAAATGATCAATTCCAACATAAAAAATAATGTGTTACTATCAATTAGATTTTGCTCTGTGTAACTTTTTTGATTATATGAATGCATTTACCATATTTTGCCATGTATAATGTGCACCCATATTTTTGGCCTAAACTTTCAGGGAAAAAAATCTTTTGTTTAAATTTTTTAATTCAAAGATTTTTATTTGTTCATATTTAGGTACTTGTTTTTTGTATTATAAAGAAATGTTATCATTTATTTTTAAATGTATTATGGTATAAGAAATTTTATGTAACAAATAATTACAAAACATAAGAACAGATATAAGGTATAAGAAATTTCATGTATAAAACTTTTTTATATAGAAAACCCAATTATATGCCAGGGTATTATTTTACATATGGATGTTATTATTGATTTTAGAGTTAAACTTTTAACTCATAAGCATAAATAAAAGAATTAAAAACATTTATATAGCTATAGAATTAGTACTCCTTATGTATAATGCACAGCCTTATTTTTCCCTCACAAAATTGGGTAAAAAAGATCACATTATATATAGCAAAATACAGTAATTATTGAATAAATGATATTTCTGTAATTTCATTTTTAGTTACAAGCTCCGATAGCCAACACATTTTAAAATCTATATTTATTCCTAACACAACCACAGGAGATAGGAAGATATTATTATTATTTGTGTTTCAAAAACTGAGTTTCGAGATGGTTAACTAATGCCGGTAAATGACAGATCCAGGTTGAATCCAAGTCTTCAAAGTGAGAACTCCACCCTTCTTACAACTCTTCCTCCATATCTGAGTATCACCATGATTCCAGATAAAAATGCTAACCAGGCCTCAGTTTTTTTGGTGGCTGGAATCTGTTTCATCCTAGGCTTCAGCCTTCTTCACTTACCTCTCCAGGCCCTGAAGGTTCTTGTCCCCATTCTCTTTTCCTGTTAGTGGTGGGCCTTTTGCCTTCAAACACAGCTCAAGTGTTCGAAATCTACCACCTATTTAGACATCTTGCCTTGTAGGACCTTACTGTTATGTTAGACTTTCACAGGTGGACTCTTTATTCTTACTGGATTTTTTCCTGGGCCTGTGCCCTTGGTATTATGCCTTCCTTCAATTGTCAGTCTATTTACAGGTTTTGGTCCCATCTCTTTTGCTATAAAGCACAGTGACAACATAGACTGAGGAGTTATATATATTAACTTCCAAATACCATTTATGCTAATAACTGTATGTGTTTAATGTCTTTGAGCTTCAATTTCTCACTGTAAATAGTTATATGTCTAATATACTCATATAAAGCTATTTTAAGGGTTACATTCAATGAAATAAGTAAATTTGCTAACAGTATGTCATTAGTGTTCTATTTGTTACAATATAAGTCTTTTTGTATATGGTCCCAAGTTGCTTAGGATAAGTGTCCCTTGGTCAATGGGCTTTGGCATCCCATCCTTCATATGTGAGAAATATAAACAAAGATATTTAGATATTCTTTGGTAAATTTACTTGAAACTTATTAATATCTCTCATAATATAGTATAAACTTTGGGAAACCTTATCCTCAGAGAAATCATCTATTGTGTTCTATTTGCTCTTCTGAATGTGGAATTCATGCTACAGGCACTGTATTCTATTAATTTATAGTGGCACTAGAAGTAACCATAAAATTAAGTGCTATGGGTCATACTAATAAGACATGTTTGTTTAAAGTCAAGAATGCCAACTAAATGAAATGCCTAAAGCTAACATATATTGATAAAAATCATTTCAATTTTACAACATGACAAGTTTCTTAAATATCAAACTAGGTATTGCTGGGAGGTAGAAGTCAAGTTTTATTAACACATTTTTGCACTGGGAAATTTACAGATGCTGACTGTACGGTACCAGTTAATAGTGACATTAAATTTGGTTTAGCAGATTCAAAGAGAAAACTACTAAATTTTCTTTCTATTTTTATTGTTAGTAGGAAAGATAGAAAAATTTTTCCTTAATACAGATTAGAACTTGCTTCTCTCCTACTTGAAAACATTCAATAGATTTTTCAGCTTAGCTTTAAAAATCACACCTATAATGTATTCCTTACTTACCTCTTTGGTCACAAATCCAATACAACTCTTTATTTTAATCACTGTGAATGCTAAATGTTTCTTGGGGCAATATAACTGGCCATATCATAGCTTCTTATCTTTCTGTAAGATTTTTTCCTACTGTTTGGAATGTCCTTTTCTCATTTTTTCCCCTAGCTGTATGGTTTTACTTCAAGCTCCAGTTCCATGAAACACTCTACAACTCCTGAAAGCCTCTAGAACAATGCCTGACATGTAGAAGGAAAGTATAACCAAGTGGTAAAATACCAGGCTTTTTGTTTGTTTGTTTTAGTATGAGGGAAGGGAATTTGAATTTTGGTTCTTGCCCCTTCTCCCTTCATGAACCTGGAGAAGACTTAATCTCATGAGCCAAGTTTTCCTATTTTAAAAAAATGAGGTATGGGAATAATGCCCACCTTGAGAGGTCGTTTGTGATGGTAGAATGAGATGAGTAAATGTGACAGATGTACAACCTTACTCTGAGCCCCGGGTGACAAACGTTATGTCCATATTGTACGTTCAGGGTTAAATATAATGTGTGGCACACTTTCATTGCTTTAAAATTGTTAATTTTAAATGAAAATAACAGGGTTGGTAAACAAAGTGGAACGCCATTAGCTATACTGTACAATGTCTCCGGAAACAAAATTCTGTATGAGTTGATGGAGAAATGGGAAACATAATTTTTGTACATGTTCAGAGTATATTTGAAAAAAAACATGTGGGTTCTGTTTTAGTTTGCAGCTTTCTATATAACTCTAGGAGATCAAACGCACTAATTATGTATTTAAAAAGAAAATTTTTAAAAAAGTGAATACTTCTCCAGCTTCTCAGGTGTGCTTTATTGTTCTACTGTGATGGTAGATTTACTTAATAACCTAATTTTTTAGTTAATTTTTATTTATATTTTTTGAAATTATTGATTCATTCAAGCTACCTTGTTATATATGTCAGATAAATTCAAACTTATCAATACATATTCATTATTTTTTCTTTATTGAAATCCGTTTTGTGTGATATTAATATAGTCACATCAAGTTTATTTTTATTGTATTTTCCAGTCTTTTTCATTTAAATTTATCTTACTGTTTTCAAACATTTTTTAAATGCAAGTTGTATTTTTAAAATGTTAGAATATATTTGCCTCTTCATCAATGAGTTTGCTATATTTACTTTTATTGCGATGAAGTTATATTTTGACTAATTTCTCACATTTTATTTGGTGTTATTTGTTCTACTTTTGTTAGTTTCCTCTCAACTTTTATCCTTCCATATTGTTGTCCTTTAGTTTGATTTGGTTAAGTTTGGTGTTTATTATTATTGTTGTCATTGTTGTTGTTATTTTGTTTCTACCAATTTAGAAATTATGTAATCATTTAAAAATTAATAGTTACCTTTAATATTTTAATATGCTTTTTGTTTTATCAAAGTCTAAAATTAATCAATACTTTTAGCCTTTTAGTGACAATTGAATTGTCATTCTTTCTAACTTATGTGACCAGTATTTAATTTTATTATACTTTTTTATCAAATCACTTAGATATTATTCTTAATATTTTAAACCCTCAGTTTACCTTTCAGTTACATGTTTATTTACCTACATGTTTTATACTTACACGTGCTTCTCAATTTCTCTTCCTCCTCCTTCTCATTCTTCTACATTCTTCTGGGACCATTCTTCTTGCGAAAATATCCATTAGAACTACCTGTAGTGAAAATCGTAAAATCTGGTGGTAGTAAATTATTTCTTTATTTCTTTATTTGCTAGTATTTACTTTGTTCTTCTTACTGGATATGGATTTCTAAGTTATAATTTATTTTATTGCAGAACAATGACAACATTTTTCTCCAAGAGCCTTCCGGTTTTCAGTGCTGTCATTGTGTTCATGGTGGTCAGAGTTTTTGTCATTCCTGTGTGGGTGATGTCTTGACACCTTGATTGTTTCAAATCCTCTTTTTGTCTTTGGTGTTCTGAAGTTTTTCTAAATAAAATATGGTCAGATACTGATGTATTTTAATTTATCTTTCTTGAAATTCCTTGTATTACTGGATTTGATATGGATTATATTCAATGAACAATTTCTTGGAACACATTATTGCTACTTATTTCTTCTAAAACAGCAGTGAGATATACATTAGATTTTTATGCTCTTGTCTATATCCCTTAAATCCTATTAAATATTTTAATATGTCTAGTCATTTTTGAAAATATGTTATTACTTTCTATTAAGATAATAATTTGAATATCTTTCTTTTATTTCTTAAGATCTTAAGTACATTTACTTCAAACTCAGTATGTGCTAATTAATAGTAGCAACAGCGATTTAGTTTTTCTATTTATTTTGCTAATGGCAACTATTGTGGTTTGTGATTTTTTTTTTTAATTTGTGAGCTAATACTCTATGGAATTTGTGTTTGGCAGTAATTTGAGTCCAGAGTTTAATTCAAAGAATTTGCATTTTCTATTTCCAGGTTATGAGTACATTACCATTCTGGGATTCTTTTAAATTAAACTTTTCATCATTTTCTTTCAATCAACACAAGTAGTGCAGATTTCAGTCAAAAACATGTTTCAGGGTGAGATAATGATTAAAATTTTTTGAAGAATTTCTCTCTTTCTTTCTCTCTCTCTTTCTCTCTCTCTCTCTTTTCCCAGAGTCAAAGTCTTAACAGGCATGTTTCTTTAAATTTCCCTTCTGTAAAGGAGATTAAATCAGGTGAGAGATTCTTATAATGTGTCATGTGTTACTATAACCTGGATGTCATTTTAAAATAGAGAGCATGGCTGCATTCATGAACTATTACATACAATTTTAGAAAAGTAGCTAGAAAGCTAGATCTTGGTTTTTAAACAAACTCCTTATCTTATATTATTTTGAAGCAACTAACCTTTAGATTACAGCCAAAGAGTCTAAAACATTCTCACTGATGAATCCATCATTCTGTGACTGTAGATTTGATCATGTCTCAGGATTTTAAACTCTTTTCTGGTCCATCAAATCTTAGCACATGCCATTTGCCATTTTTTCAATTACCTTGTTAACTTTCTTGACAATGGGTGGTTTTGATTTTCCCAGCTTTTCAAACCATATTAAAGTATCAGTCTTAGTGTAGGTTTTTGTTTGTTTGTTTCCTTCTTTTTTTCTTTTTAGAGAGTAAAGATCCACCTAAGGTAGCTGAAGGGAAGATTTTGTTTTGTTAAGGACATATCAGAAAATTCACTTAAAAATATGTTACATTACCATCCTTTTACATTTGAGGTTCAAATTTATCAGAATTTTTTTTTTCATAGAGTCTATGGATGACAGCAATCTAAAGTAGAGAGATGTTTTTTTTTAATTTTAATAATAACCATTTAGAATTTGAAAGAGAAAAATAATAATACCCCATAGTCCTAAAAGTCGTGTTTTTTTCCTTTGGAAAAAATGTACCTTATTCTACTATTATTACAAATTATATTTATTGTGTTTATTCTCTTCAAATGGAATAAGGCATGTATAGTGCAAGGGAAGTTAATATTAATAGTAAAATAATGTCTTACATAAATCCAAATACAGGTAAAGCTTAAGTTCTTTTTTTTTAACTGAATGAATGTGATAGTTTGCAAAAATGGCCACCGTAATCTATTGCTTTTTCTGTTCTGAAGACATATAGTATCTGGACTGTTTTTCTAACATGCTTTGCCCAGCAGAGTTTAAAGGAAGTGACATTTTGAGCCCAGGACTCAAAACACTTGCAGCCTCTGCTTTTTCTGGTCTTAAAACTTTGCCACTATGAAGACAGCTGAAGGCTTCTGTTGGAAGATGAGACTCTTCATCTAGTCATTGCTAATGCTCTAATAGACAGCTAGCTAATTGCCATACATGTGAGTGAGAAGAATATTTCAATATGAACCAGTTCTCTTCCAACGCAGAGACTTATATGTAAGCTGACTGATGTAACTTTAGTTATGATAATCTAGGTTTTGTAGAAAATATTATCCATTTATTCTTTTGTATATTAACTTTGTGTCCCACAACCTTGCTATATGATTGCTTATTAGTTCCAGAAATTTATTTATTTATTTATTTATTTATTTTAGGGGTCAGTACTTTCAGATTTTGTACATAGAAGATTGTGTTATCTGTGATCAAGGACAATTTCATTTCTTCCTTCCCAATCTGTAAATCTCTTATTTATTATTATTACTATTATTATCTCATTGCTTTAGCTAGAACTTTTGATATGATGTTGCAAAAACAAAGAGGGTACGTTCTTGACTTATTCCTCATTTTAGAGAGAAAGCTTTGAGTTTCTTACTGTTAAGTATGACATTAGCTGTAGGTTTCTTATAGCTGTTCTTTTTCAAGTTGAGGAAGTTCCTCTTTAGTCTTAGTTTAGTGAGAGTTCTCATCATTAATGGGTATTGGATTTTGTCAAATTTCTTTCTGCATCTACTGATATAAACATATGTTTTTTCTTTTTAGCCTGTTGATGTGATGGATTACATTAACTGATTTTCAAATATTGACCCAGTCTTGCATACTTAAGACAAATTTCTCTTAGTCATGATATATAATTCATTTTATCCATTGTTGAATTTGACTTGCTAGTATTTTATTGAGAATTTTTGCATCTGTGGTCATGAGAAATACTGGTATATAGTTTTTTTTTCCTACTGTCTTTGCCTGCCTTTTGTATTAGGTTAATGTTGGCTTCATAGAATGAGTTAGGAAGTATTCTCTCTGTTTCTATCTTCTGAAAGAGATTGCAGAAAATTACTATTATTTCTTCCTTAAATGTTCATTGGAGTTCACCGAGGAATTCATCTAAACCGGGTGCTTACTGTTTGGGGAGGTTATTAATTATTGATACATTATTTAATAGATATAGGTCTATTTAAATTGTTTATTTCTTCTTGTGTTAGTTTTGGTACCTTGTGTCTTTCAAGGAATTGATGTATTTAATATAGTATTTCTTTTTTAAAATAATTTTTTATTTTTCAGTTATAGTTGACATCCAATATTTTACCAGTTGCAGATGTGCAACAGAGTGATTAGACATTTATGTAACTTACAAAGTGATCACAACTAGAAATCTGACATTATACTTTATTATTTCAGTATTATTAACTATAATTCTTACACTATACTTTATATCCCTTTGACTATTTTGTAACTACCAATTTGTACTTTTCAATCCCTAAACCTTTTTCATCCATCTCCCCAACACCTCTTTTATCTGGCAACCATCAAAATGTTCTCTACATCCATGAGTTTGTTTTTGTTTTGTTTGATTGTTTATTTTGTTCTTTAGATTCCACACATAAGTGAAATCCTATGGCATTTGTCTTTCTGTCTGACTTACTCCACTCAGCACAATATCCTCTAGGTCTGTCCATGTTGTTATAGATGGCAAGATTTTATTCTTTTCTTGGCTGAGTAATATTTCATTATATACATATAATCACCTCTTTATCCATTCATCCATTGATATGCACACAGGTTGCCTCCATAACTTGGTTATTGTAAACAATGGTGCAATAAACATGTGAATGCACATATGGATTGTATTTTGGATTAATTCGGATAAATACCCAATATGGGACTACTGGGTCCTTTTTTGTCTCTTGTTATAGCCTTTGTTTTAAAGTCTATTTTATCTCATATAAGGATTTGCTAACTTTTTGTCTGTTTGTTTGTTTCCATTTTTATGATATCTTTTTCCATCCCTTTACTTTCAGTCTGTGTGTGACTTTCCATCTAGAGCAGGTTTCTTGTAGGCAGCATATGTAAGGGTCTTGTTTTCTTACTCATTCAGCCACAAAAATTTTTTGAATAAAACATCAAGTCCATTTACATTTGAGGTAATTGTTGATAGACATGTAGTTTTTGGTATTTTATTATTTATGTTTTTAATCTTTATTTTCTTCTTCTTAAAGAAGTCTTTTTAACCTTTTTTTGTAATACTGATTTGATGGAGGTGAACTTCTTTAACTTTTTCTTGTCTGGGAAGTCGTTTATCTGTCCTTGGATTCTAAAGATAGCTTCGATGGGTAGAATAGTCTTGATTATAGGGCCTTGCGTTTTATCATTTTGAATATTTTCTGCCAATCATGTCTGGCCTGCAAAGTTTCTGTTGAGAAATCAGCTGATAATCTTATGGGAACTTCCTTATAAGTAACTAACTTCAATTCTCTTGTTGGTTTTAAGATTCTCTTTGTTTTAAGCTTTGTGTGGGCATCTTTGGTTTTAAGTTAGTGTGGGCATCTTTGGTTTTATCATGTTTGGAACTCTCTGCACTTCCTGGGCTTGTATTTCTATTTCTTTCACCAGGTTAGAGAAATTTTTCATCATTATTTCTTTATATAAGTTTTCAATTCCTTTCTTTCTCTTTTATCCTTTTTGAAAACCCTATGACTTGAATGTTGGCATTCCTGATGTTGTTTTCAGATGCCCCTTAAACTATCCTTTTCTTTCCCTTGCTCTTCTGATTGGGTCTTTCCTGCTACCTTATTCTATAAATTGCTGATTTTATCCTCTGCTTCATCTAATCTATTATTGGTTCCCTCTAATGTATTCTTTATTTCAGTTATTGTATTATTTATTACTAAGTAGTTCTTTATCATGTTTTCTATCTCAATTTTTTTGATTCCTATATCTTTTTTGAAGTTTTCATTGAGATCTTTGAGCATCCTTATAACTAGTGTTTTGAACTCTGCATCTGGTAGCTTGCTTGTCTCCACTTTGTTTAGTTCTTTTTCTGGAGTTTTGTTCTGTTCTTTTATTTGGGACATATTTCTTTAATTTGGGACATGTTTCTTTGTCTTCTCATTTTGGCTGCCTCCCTGTGTTTGTTTCTATGTAGGTAGAGTTGCTATGTGTCTTGGTCTTAGTAGGTGTCCTATGGGGTCAGGTGTCACAGTCTATCTGGTCACCTGAGCCAAATGCTCCAGGTATGTCCCTTATGTGGGTTGTATGTGCCCTCCTGTTGCAGTAGAACATTGGTTGCTTTCTGCATGTCAGTAGGAGTAATTGACTTTTAGGTTGATTTGTTATTAGGGCTGGCCATGACTGCAATGGAGGAGCTGTTGTGCAGGGACTGACCCTAGGAAACTAGATTTGCTTTAGTAGGGCTCTAGTGCCTTCTCAGTCAATCCTTTGGATTTATCCTCCTCAGAGGTGACTTGGTTGTGCTTCGCCTCAGTCTGAAGCTGGCCACCAGGCATGCTGGCCCTAAAACCTCCTAAGAGGGGCCACGGGCCAGATTTAGCTACTGCCTGTGCTTGGCCAAGGACAGCCTGGCATGTGCCACAAAGCAATCCACAGATGGTTGCCACTCACACTGGGCTTTGATTTGCCTCCAGAGGCCAAGCCATGAACTGAGGCCAGCTATTGCTAGTGTCAGACTTGAGGCTGCTCAGCAAGAAGTATGGGTTATGTCAAGTCTGGGTGACCCTTATTTGGATTTTGTGAACCTTTGAGAGATTTTTAGAAAAGTCTGCAGCATGAGCCAAGACAGGCCTATTGTATGGAAAAACCACTGGAAGCAGCTTGGGTGGGCCCACAAGTTGGGGTCTCAGGGAATTACCAGGGTGGGATGACCAATGTTAGCCAGGTTGATGGAGGTTTAGATATGGCAGCTACCTGCATCTTCATGCAGGGAGGGCAGATGGTTCAAGAGAAAAACAATGGATACTGCCAGCACTTCTGCCCAGGAGAAAGCTGCGCCCCAGCATTTTCCCTGAAGTCAGACATCTCAGTTCTTCCCTTATGTCCCTGGGGCCTTTCTGCTGTTGCTATAGTGCTGGAGCTCAGAGCAAGTGGGTCTGACAGAGAGTAAGTCCGTGTACATGCCCTTTAAGAGTAGTGCTTGGGACTCTAGTGACCCTCCTTCTTACTGAGTCACAATTTCTGCTGGTTTTAAAGCCAGAATTTATAAGGATGTCCCTTTCCTGCATTGGAAGCTTGGGCTGGGGAGCCTACTGTGGGCCTGGGACCCTTGATTCCTCAGGATGGACCTCCACAGCAGAGATATCTCTCCCAATTTTTAACTGCCACATGTGGGTGTTGGGACTAACTCATTCTGAAGCTCCTCTCCTCCTTCCAGTTTTGAGGTGGCTTCATATCCACAGTAGTAGGACTTCTGTTCAGCTAGCCTTCTGGTGATTCTCAATGATGTTATTCTGTGGTTTAGTTATAATTTTGGTATAGTTGTGGTAGGAGACAACACATGATTTACCTACTCTGCCATCAGGACCAGGAATATAGTATTTATTATTCTTTTTTATGTCCACAGGATCTGTAATGAAGTTCCTTCTTTCAACTTTTAATTGCATCCTTTGTTTGTTTGTTTGTTTTTTTAGTTACCCTAGCTAGAGGCTTAATGATTTTATTGATTTTTTTTTTTTTTTTTTTTTTTTAAAAACAGCTTTTCAAAGAACCAGCTTTTGGTTTCTTTGATTATTCTCTATTAATTTTCTATTTTTAACTTCATTGATTTCTACTCTGTTATTATTTATTTTTTAGATTTCCTTTGAGTTCAATTTCTAGTTTCCTAAAGTGGAAACTTAGGTTATTGATTTTAGATTTTACTAATTTTTAATATATGCATCCAATGCTATAAATTTATTCTTAAGCACTGCTTTAGCTGCATCCCACACATTTCAATAATTTTGTTTTCATATTTATTTGGTTCATATTTTTAAATTTCCATTATTTTTTTTACCCATGTGTTATTGAAGTGTTTTGTGTAATTTCCATGTAAAGAGAATAAAAGAGAAAATGCTACAGGAGTTGTATTGCTACCATTTAGTAGAATCTAGGAAACTTCCTGGATAAGTGACACCTGTGTTAAACATTAATGGGACATACAATTTGAGTACTAAGGTAAGTACAGAATATACATATTTCATTGAGTGAACATCTCAGCTCTTTTTATGTATGTATGGGGAAAACTCACTATTGTTTTCTACTTACACTCAAAACACTTTTGATGCTAGAGGTATGGATTTTCCACACCATGTAATTTTGACATTAACTTTCTGGATTTAGCAGATATTTCATAGGTTAAGGGCTCAATCCCACAAAATTGTCCCCACTTCAGATGCCAGTCATAAGTAGTGGGTCTCCAAATTACTGTCAACTTCTGTTCACCTGCAAATTGGAGGTTTCAATGACTTCCTTCTCAGATTTAATAATCTTCTAGAGAGGCTCACAGAACACAGATAAAGAGTTTACTTAATTCTTCTGAATTAATACAAAGAATATTTTTAAGAATGCAAATAATCAGCCAAATAAAAAGATAAATAGGGCTAGGTCTGGGAGGGTCTCAAGTCCAAGAGCTTCTGGGGGTACTCCAACCTCCTAGCACATGATGGTGTTCAGCAACATGGAAGCTCTCTGAACTCCTTACTTTTGGGATTTTTTAAAAATTAATTAATTAATTAATTAATTAATTGCTTTTTTGGTATGTGGGTAGTTCCCTGGCTGGGAATCGAACCCAGGCTGCAGCGCTGACAATGCCAGCGCCGAAGCCTTAAGCCACTACACCATCAGGGAACTCCCATTTTTGGGATTTTTATGAAGCCCTCATCATATAGAAATGATTTCTTATTAACTCTATTTCTAGCCCCTCTCCTCTTTCCAAAGAATAAAGAGTAAGACTGAAAGTTCTCAGTTTCTAACCATGGCTTAGTCTTTCCAGTGCCTAGGCCCCATTTAAAGGCCTGCCTGGAAACTCCACTTTATTAGAAAAAAGATGCTTTTATCACATAGGAAACCCCAAGGAATTTATGATTCTGTGTCAGAAATTCCTGTCAGGAACTGGAGTCAAAGACCAAAGGCCAAAGAACCAGGGGCAGAGACAAATATAAAAACATATTTTTTATTATTATATCTCACAACATAGTATTCATCAACTACTTTTAAAACTATATTAGAGAGAATCTTAAAATTTTTAAGATAATAAATACAATCATTATTCCAAAATGGTTGTCTCATATGTATTTCTTGTACTTTCTTGTCCTTTTTGACTTCAGTAGGACATTAAAATATAATGATTTATTCTGGCCAGGTATAAGTATAAAAGAATACTAAACACGATCTAAAGAAAGCAAACTTTATTTTATTTATAATGGTCCATTGCTTGATAATCTTAGATTTAGCCTGTCTTACCAATGAACACAGAAAACTATGCGTAATTTCTTCAATTACACTGGCTACCTACTGCTTGATATTATACATAACTGACAATGATTCAAGGCATTGATGTTTTTCAGGCTATAATTTCTAAGGAGTTTTTAGGAGAAAACCACATCAACTAATCAGTCATCCATTCATCTTTTAACATGACAGAGCTGATGAAAAATTCTTTAGAAGAACAAAAAAACAGAAAATCCCCAGGAACTGTAATTCTAGTTAAAGAACTTTGTCATATCTCTTAAATTTTTGTCACTGGAAATTTCTCTAACATTTTAGATTTTTAGAACAGAAACTCTAGTATAGATTACAAAACAATAATAACAAAAAGATCTAGCAAAAACAGTAATTAAAACATACCGTATAGTATTAACATAAGTTAAAGAAGAGAGAATGATTATTGTAAATCATATTTGGATATGGTTTTTACCTATTAGGTTATTATAAAACATCTACCCCTTTAATTTTCATAATCATAAAAATACATAAAATAGATGTTAAATCTTCATTTTAAAAATGAGAAAATTGAAGCTCAGCAGAACTAATAAGGCCAAGTCCACGTACAATGTTAAAGTCTATTGGTAAGTAAGATAATAAGGATAAAAGCACAGTATTTGAGTTCTTTATGGATTCTGAGTCTTTCTTTAACAATTGTGTCACTTTGGTGAGTTTTCTTGACTATTCCATATTCAATTACATACATATAAAGTAGCAAATATTGAATTTAGTTTATAGTTTTCTGTCAAGGTTTATTATTGATTTGTTGTCATTGTTAAGAAATTTTCCTAAAAGTATAGATATGTATTCTCTGTGTAGGTGTTTAAATAGAAGGGATGAATTTAGAGAGCTGTTAATAAGTCTAAAAGACTAAAGACCCTATCAAAAACAAACAAGACCCATTAGAGTCACTATAACAAAGAGAAATTACAGCAAGAGTTGGATTAAGCAGGTGAGGAAGATCTGATTATTAATTAGATCTCCTGTTTACTGAAAGATAAATCTGCAAGTAAATCAAACAATGCTATCTGTGACCCCCATTTGGGAAGAAAGGATAAAGATCCCTGTGGTTCAGGAAGAAGAGACAGAGAGGTGTTGGAGTGAAGGAAGACAGAATATTATTAGCATACAAACTAGAATTTTCTCTTAGTCATTGAGTCTTTTCCAGGCTCAAGCTAGTTACAGGGTCCCTTGAGAGGGAAGAAATATGTAAGGAAAATGAAATAAAGAAAGTTTGTTACTAGGGAAGGTTTCACAGGTGAGATGCCAGAAGAATCTTTCTGAAATGATTTAACTTGGTTAAATTGCTTAATTCCATGAATTACTGAGACATTTGAGTCAAGATTACTTCCCAGACTGCAAGGTAGAGATAGTCAACATATTGTGAGAATAATATAATGTATTTACATTACCCGACACATTGTAAGAACTCTTTAAGAATGATTCTTTAATTATACTTTTTTTCTAAATCTATGTTCCTTCTAATGCACTGTGCTCACTGCTCACTTGAATCTTGTTCCTTTAAGTCAACCTGACATACCTTTTC
Source organism: Lyroderma lyra (assembly GCA_004026885.1). Taxonomy (NCBI): domain Eukaryota; kingdom Metazoa; phylum Chordata; class Mammalia; order Chiroptera; family Megadermatidae; genus Lyroderma; species Lyroderma lyra. The sequence goes on from PVJL010017349.1 coordinate 18,295, forward strand.
ACCAATCTCCTAAAATTCAATAAATAGACCTACAGATACCTTAATAGTGTTTATGTGAGATACAGGAATGGAGAAAAAAAATTAAAGTGAGGTGATAAGAGTCTTAATCATTTTATGGAGTGTAGATTTTACAAAATGAAAGGGCAATGGAGATTGATAGATTCGATATAGAATGGCTTCTGCTCCGCCATC
>PVJL010017350.1:0-18505 GCA_004026885.1 Lyroderma lyra
GTCCTGCGACAGATGACTGGATAAAGAAGCTGTGGTGCATATACACAATGGAATATTACTCAGCTGTAAGAAAAGATGAAATATTGCCATTTGCAACAAAATGGATGGACCTGGAGATCATCATGCTTAGTGAAATAAGCCAGACAGAAAAAACCAAAAACTGTATGACTTCACTTATATGCGGAATATAAAACTGAAAGCAACAAAGAAAAAAGAAATGAACAAACAAACAAAACACCCATGGACACAATCAGTAGTTTAATGTTTATTTGGGGATGAGTGGGTTAGGGAAGGGAGAAAGGGGAGGAAGTGGGAGAGCAGGGAGGGGAAGCTAAATATAAGGTGATGGAAAGAGAAGTCACATTAGGTGGTGAACTTATTATACAACAAGTTGACAATGCACTGTAGAATTGTATGCCTGAAACCTATGTAATCCTTGCTAACAGATGTCACCCCAATAAGTCTAACAATAAAAATAAATAAATAAAAAAGACAGACAATGGGGAATTTACAGATTTATCCTTCAAGTAGTATTCATTTATTCAAAAACTATTTACTGGCACTTTCTATGTTCTAGGCATTTTTCAGAATCCATCTATTTTGAACACATTCGATACACATTATTCCAAGTACTGGAGTTACAAAGACATAGCAGACATTGTTTCTTGGGTGGGAGAAGGTACTTTTGGGGAAAGTTTCCTAGTGAGGTGATTTGGAGTTTTCGAGGAAGACAGGTTCAGTTAAGGGAGGAAGAAAATTCTAAGAAGGGCAAAGTCATGGGCAAAGCTCAAGGGGCTTAAGAGGATGGGAAACAGTTACCCATCATTTAAAGCTATTACCATAACATTTGTGAATACTGTACTGGCTGCCCCTTTCAAAAATTCTCTATGTTACTGATATTTAATAATATTAGTAATTTCTATTGTTGTCACTATAAACAAACTGAAGACATTTAAAGATGTATTATTAATACAAATGTATACAGTCTAGCATTTTAAGTAGAAGTATCAGTCTATTATATAATAGTTGTCAGAATCACACAATCTTTTTATTTTTTATTGTTAGACTTAATTGGGTTGCTATTGGTTAACAAGAAGTACACAGGTTCCAGGTGTACAATTCTACAGTGCATCCTCTATGTGTTGCATTATGTGTTCCCCACCCAGTGTCAACTCTCTTTCCATCACCAATGTATTTGACTCCACCTTCTTTCTCTGCAACCCCGTCCCTCTTCTCCCACCTCCTCCTTGCTTGCCCTCAAGTAATCACTAAACTATTGACTGTGTCCATAAGTTTTTGTTTCTTTGTTGCTTTCACTTTTATTCCAACATAAAGAATCACACAACTTCTTGACTAAGCTCTGAGGCAATGTATGCCAAGGCATTTTCCTCATTATACACTGAATGACTGAGAGTTGACAGTATGTGACATTTATTGAACATCAGCAACATGCTAGCTAGTTTACAGAACACAGAACTATCAAGGGATCCTGCCCTACTGACTCACTACCAAAATGCAGTCCATCATTTGTTAAGTCTTTCATGCATCACTAAACTAAAACCAAAGAAATCGTGTCTGGAGATTTACTGCAGAGGAGAATAGAGCCAATTTTCTCTGTAAGTAGCTTGGTGGACATTAGTGTTAGCCCCATAGGGAAGCAATCTGTTCTCGTGGTTCTGGTAATCTCAGAAGATAACTTGATAATCTAATATAGATTTGAAGTAAAGACTGTTCTATCATTTTATGAGGCATTTTTTCCCGCTGCAACCCGTAATTGAGCTTTCACCTGTGTGACTTTCTCAGCACCAAGATGTAAATACACGTGTTTCAATCTAGTGCATATAAAAACAACAGTTGGATTCTTCAGGGAAACGCTTAGCTTTAAAACATTTAATGTATTGCTTGAAATTCCTGGTTCCTTGAGAAGCAGATGGGAGACACAGGAGAGAAATATGGTGACGAGCATATGAAAATGAAATGGGTGGGTGGGTAGAGTTGGAGAGAGTAAACTGAGAATTCTGAGTTCTGAATTGGAAAGAGCAAGAAGTTAAAAGGATAGCAGAGGGATGGTGCAGTGGCTTGATAAGACTGACTGAACTTGGTCTCTTCGTCTGTTTTTCTAACAATAACAAGCTGTTTTGATTATTGATGCTTTGTGGTATAGATTGAAATTGGAAAGCTTGTTGCCTCCAGCCTTATTTCTTTTATGTAGAATTGCTTTGACTATTCAGGGTCTTTTTTGGTCATACAAATCTGATAATTTTTATATTTCTTAAAAGAATGTCTGTAGGATTTTTATGGAAATTGCATTAAATCTGTATAGCCTCACACCTGTTACAATGGCTATTATCAACAAGACAAGGAATAACAAGTCTGGAGAGGATGTGGAGAAAAAGGAACTCTTACACACTACTGGTGGGAGAGCAAACTGGTACAACTGCTATGGAAGACAGTGGGGAGGTTCCTCAGAAAATTGGAAATGAAGTTACCATATGACCCCACAATGTTCCTTTTGTGTATCGACTAAAAAATTTTGAAAACCTTAGTTTAAAAAGACTCCAGCATTTTTCACAGTGGCCAACCAATTGCCCTTTGATAGATGACTGGATAAAGAAGCTGTGGTGTATATACACAATGGGATATTACTCAGCTGTAAGAAAAGACGAAATATTGCCATTTGTGGCTATATTATCTAAAGCAATATAAAGATTTAATGCAATTCACATCAAAATCCCACAGATATTTTTTCAAGAAATAGGTAAAAAAATCATCAGATACGTATGGAACCACAGAAGACCCCCAATCACCAAAGTAATCCTGCATAAAAAGAATAAGGCTGGAGGCATCACATTCCCTGACACACAGATCAATGGAACAGAATTGAAAACCCAGAAATAAATCCAGAAATATATGGACAGACAATTTCTGACAGAGTAGTGAAAAGTATACAATGGGGAAAAGAAAGCCTCTTTAGTAAATGGTCCTCGTAAAATTGGAAAATCACATGTAAAAGAATGAATCTGAATTGCAAACTCTCACAATATACTAAAATTAAGTCAAAATGGATTGAATACCTTGAATAAGACCTGAAACAATAAACTGTATAGAAGAAAACATTAGTACTAAACTTAGAGAACTCAGGCTCACAGAGAACTTTATGAACCTGACCACAAAGGCAAGGGTAGTAAAAGCAAAGATAAATGAATGGAATGATATCAAACTGAAAAGCTTCTGCACAGCAAAAGAAGCCATCAACAAAGCAAAGAGACAGCCAACTAAATGGGAGAAAATATTCGCAAACAATGTCTCTCGTAAGGGATTAATAACTAAAATATATAAAGAATTTGTACAATTCAACAATAAAAAAAATCAATCCAAATAAAAAATTGGCATAGGAACTGAACAGACACTTCTCCCAGGAAGACATACAAATGGCGAACAGATATATGAAAAAATGCTCAACTTCACTAGCTATTAGAGAAATGCAAATCAAAATCACAAGAGATACCACTTCACACCTGTTGAGTGGGTATAATCAACAAGACAAGATTAACAAGTGATGGAGAGGGTGTGAAGGAAAAGGAACTCTCATAAACAACTGGTGTGAATGCAAACTAGTACAAGCACTATAAAGGGCAGTTTGGAGGATCCTCAAAAAATTAACAATAGAGTTACCATATGACCCAGCAATCCCACTTCTGAGTATCTACTGCAAAAATATGAAAACATTAGTCCAAAGAGATATGCACCCCACTGTTCATCGCAGGACTATTCATAGTGGTCAAATCATAGAAACAGCCAAAGCATCCTTTGATAGACGACTGGCTAAAGTAACAATGGAATATTACTCAGCTGTAAAGGGCCATTTATGACAACATGGACGGACCTTGAAATTGTCATGCAAAGAGAAGTAAGCCAGACAGAAAAAAACCAAGAACCATATGGTTTCACTGATTTGTGAAACATAAAGCTGAAAGCAATAAAGAAACAAAAACTTAGGGACACAGTAGTTTAGTGGTTAGTGGTGATCCGAGGATATGGGGGAGGGAAGTGAGAAGGGAGGAAGAAGGAGTCAAATACATGGTGATGGAAAGAGAACTGACTCTGGGTGATAAACACATAACACAACACATAGATTATGCATTGTAGAATTGTGCACCTGGAACCTATGTAATTTTTACTAATCAATGTCACCCCAATAAACCTAACAAGAAAAAAAAAGAAAAGAGAAAAAGGGAAATACTGCCATTTGCAAAAAAAAAAGGATGGACCTTGAAATCATCATGCTAAGCAAAATAAGCCAGACAGTCCTAATGTAATACTACCCAAGTATAAGAAAATATGAAATAGGGCCATTTATGACAACACAGATGGATCTTGAGATCATCATGCCAAGTGAAATAAGCCAGAAAGAAATAACCAAGAACTATATGATTCTACTCATATGTGGAACATAAAATTGAAAGCAACAAAGAAACAAAACTCATGGACATAGTCAATAATTTAGTAATTATCTGAAGGTAAGGAGGGTGGGTGGGGGAGAGGAGACAGAGATACAAGTATATGGTGATGAAAGAGAACTGACTCTGGGTGATGAGCACATAATACAACAAATATATGATGTATTATAGAATTGTGCACCTGGAACCTATATAATTTTTGCTATCAGTGTCACCCCAATAAATTTAACAATAAAAAATGAAAAAACCAAGAACAGTATGACTTCATAAGTGGAATATAAAATTGAAAGCAACAAAGAAACAAAAGCTCATAGACACACTCAACAGTTTAGTGGTTACCTGACGGTAAGAGAGGAAGCAGGTGAAAGAGGAGGGAGGGGGTGAGAGAGGAAGGAGCAGGAGTTAAATATATGGTGATGGAAAGAGAACTGATTCTGAGTGGTGAACACATCATGTAACATATAGATGATGTACTGTAGAATTGTACACCTGGAACCTATGTAATTTTTACTAACCAATGTCGCCCCATTAAATTTAACAATAAAAAAGAATGACAAATTGCTTTGCTTTAGTTGTTGGGTGGCTGTATTAGTTTGCTAGAGCTGTCATAATAAATACCACAGCTTGAGAGCTTAAACAATAGAAATTTATTTCTCACAGTTCTGGAGGCTAAAATTTCAAAACTGAGGTGTCAATACATTTGGTTTCCTGAGATCTCTCCTTTTAGCTCTTTTTTTGGCTGCCCTCCTGGCTGGCTGTGCACACACACACACACACACACACACACACACGGTGTCTCTCTGTATGTTCTAACTTCTTATAAATACACCAGTCAGTTTGGATTAGAGCACAACCTAACATCTCATTTTAACTCAATTACCTCTTTAAAGGTCCCATCTTCAAGTATAGTCACATTCTAAGGTATTGAAAATCAGGAATTCAACATATGAACTTTTGTTGACATGATTTAGTCTATAACAGTAACAAAAAGAAAACCCTACAAATGTGGGAAGTTGACTTCTCCCAACTCTTGGCATAGGGGTGTATGGAAAGTTGATAGAGGATATCAGAGGGGAGAAAGAGCCTTCATGAGGACCAGTCAGCTGATGATGTTTTTCCTTAATGAGACTGCCTTTTTCTCTTGGATAGAAGAGAGGTTTGTGAAAGACAAGAAATGCCATCCTGCAATACTCTCTCTCCATCTTCCTTGATTCAGTATCCATATTGGGAATTCCGAGATCATTAAATGATTCATATATCTGGTGTATGTGTTGGGACAAATATAAAATTTTAGTTTCCATTTTCACTGAGGTTAACCAGCAGATTGGTGGATTCACTTCTTTTTCATGGAAGGAAGATGAATCAGGGCAGGTACAAATGGGAAAGAGTAAGTTAGGGAGCTTGGTAAGGGGCCCTCTATACCATGACAGCACTGGTTTCATTTTTAGGAAGTTATTTGTATAACATTCACATATTTCACACGAGCCCTAAAACCAGATTATTTGGTCTATTTCTGGTCATATAATATACATTAAATGCATTATTATAGTCCTTTTTCTTTGTTACCTACCTACTGTAATATATTTATCAAGAAAACCTGAGAATATTATGCTTTGGAACTAGAAAATCAAATTTAGTACATGGTCCAAAGCTGTTCAAATTGTGATCACCCCCATAAAGAGTGTTCCTATTCTTTTATAGAGATATAATTGTTACATAATCTCAGCCTCTTTCGACACCTTTGTCCCCATGTGTTAGTAGGATGTCATGTTCTTCACTGTCACCAGACATTTTGCTGAAGAGTAATAATTGTTTGGCTACTCTAGATGAGAATTATATTGCTGTAAAAAAAGAGAAGCTATAGATGGAGACAAGAATAAAGAGTTAATCTTGAGAAAAGAAAATGAGAACAATGAAAAGAGAATACAAACCCAGAAAGAATAAACAGCATTGGGACTCAGTCTAACATAAACAAAGACATTTCATGGTCTGATTAAGAAACAGTACATAAACAAGACTACGACAGAGATTGGGGATATGCTTGTGCACTGAAGAGTGGTGAAAGTCAGAAGTAAAGATCTGTATATGACCAACTATATACTATTCTATCATGTCTTTACCTGTCTTGAAAAAAGTTTTAAACTCCTAAGTTGATAAAATAATGGGCCCAAATTAATAAGTCCAGCAAGTCTAATGACAATATGCCCAGTCTCTCGAACTCTTTGGTATATGATGGCATGATTCTTTCTGGACAAAAGGCCTGCCAGTGGGAAGGTGATAATGATAATTATCCATCACCTCTGGTATTTATGGGGATTATCTGTAAGAATTAGATACAAGAAAAAAAACCATCACTTTTGAAGCGGTGATATTCACTCCAAGTATCATTCTTAATTGGTGAAAGGCTACCTGGTTTTGGTGGTGATGGTGGTGGGGGGACCATTAATAGGGTGATTAGTTTCATCAGGAGGTGATGTTTTGAATAGAGACAATAATGTAATTTACTGATTTGGTGGTTAGCAATCAGAGGATGAGAATATTTTTTCTAAGATTGGGGAGGCACAAGAGGAAGAATTAAAGCAAAAGTATCCCTCAAAAGAGAGACTGAGAGAAGCCTGTTACAGAGGATGGTGAAAAGTCAGGAAGCTCCCATAGAAAGGATTCAGGCTCTAAACAAAGGACTTAATCCCCATCCTCCGACTTAATCCCCATCCTCCCTGTGCCACACCAAAACTAAATGGTTTAGGATGGAGAGGTGTGTAACTTGGAAACCTGAGAGATGCTGTGAACCCTCATCCCCATATGCATATTTCATATCAATCTGTTGGCATTTTTGTTGTTGTTGATTAGACGTTTTCCGATCACATTACGTGCTACCAGTTGCTAGACCCAGGAAAACGCTCCATCACTAACCACACTAGTAGGGTCAGTCTAAGAGCAATTTGTCCCTTCTGGACCCTGCTCCAGTCTCCATCCAAGGTAGAAACATCAGCAAATGCCTCTGAGCAGAAGATCAGGATAATGTCAGTGTTTCAACTTGGAAAGTGGAAACTAGCTACTCCTGTATTTAGCCCACATTTAGTAATTCTCCTCCATCACACCCTATTATTTCTCCCAGCAGTATCTGTGACTTGAAAGGATTTATGTCTTGTTGAAGAAATTTCAGGCTACAAACAAAAATATGATAGAGTGTTGTTCTGATAAAAGATCCCTGACATCACATCACAGGCCCATTTCTTCTTTCCTTTTCTTTCCTTTTTTTTTTTTTTTTTCGTAGTTCCTTGGCTGGGAATCAAACCCAGGCTGCCATTTCTTCTACATGTTGGATTTTTACATTATTTCATTGTTATATTTATGGTGGAACAAAGATAATTTAAATTCAACAATAAAGTAAATAAAATTAAGTAAGTATTCTAAAACTCTGAGCTGCTTTGGTTATAAACAAATCTGTGCTTGCTCTATTTTATTTTTTTAATTACAATGTTCATTGAGCTTATCTCAAATAACAGAAGTCTGGCAATTTGATATGGGAAGAATATGATAATAGTAAAAAAATCAGATAATAAATTTTACATTAGAAACAAAAGTTTGAGTGTCTAAAATATACCAGATATTTTCTGGATATTGTCATGGTATGGTATATGGGGAAGATCATATAAGATGGTAAGAAAGATCCTCAATCAAAGCCTGAAAGTTGAATCCACCCTGAGTGCTTCAGACCCCTGCAGGCCCTACTAGGTTGGAAGCCTGGTCTGTGTGATTCAGCTGAGCTACTCTCTCCCCAGGGACTGCTGAACTTTTAAAGGGATTCCTTAATCTATCTGCATCCACTCTTCTACCTTCTTCCTACAGAAAGCTGCTGTCAGGTACAGAGCTATAAACACCAGGCCCCAGAAGTTGGGGATAGAGATTTGAATGCTGGAGTCACTAAATTCACCCAGGACAATCCCCAGGGGTCACTACAGTATTGGCTCCTGTTACCATGCCCACTGCACTCCCCAACTGACTAATAAAATGTACACACTGTGCTAGGTGTGTGTGTATATATATTTTATATGTGTGTGTGTGTGTGTGTGTGTGTGTATACATATATACACACACACACACACATATATATATAAATAAATAAAATATAGACATAGAAATGGCTGATTTGCTTTTAAAATAATGTATATGCCTCCTTTCTTCCTTTCATGTTTAAGATTTATTTAAAGAAAATTTAAATATTCTTTAAAAACAAAAAGGAAAGGAAGATCCCAGATGAAAATTGTTCATTGGGAAACATACAGAACAATTTGTTTCATTTCGCAGGTCTTCAATTTGAGGTAGTTAAGAAATTTTAAGAGGCGTTCTTTTTGCCACAGTAGGAAAAACGTGCGTACCTGTTCCTTTGAATTACCAGTGATTCATTGCACATCTGCTAAGTGGTGTGTACAAAGGTGAAGGTACAAGTCCTCCTTACATGTGTGAGTTTTTTTCCACCTTTGAACTTTTAAAAAGGTTTTTATTACAGAGTGTGCCCCAAAGTTCAATGTGTATTGTTTCATCATTTTGCATTCTAATAATGCACTAAATTTGGCTATTGGCAATGGTTTTCAAAAGGGTTTTGTTGAAAGACAATGAAACAAGTTTAAAGGGACCTGGGCACATTATTTTCCCTTTGTTTTCTATGGACAAATCCCAGGAAATACAATGATAGAAAACACTGTCTTGTCTGGTCAAGTTGAGGCTAGTTTAGTACTTGACGGCCTGTTGAGTTGATAGGCATTTTCAACTCAGAAATTAATTCAGAAACTGAATGATTTGGGATGGGGGTTTTGTACAGAAAATTTTTTTATAGATTCTCTTTTGGTCTGTCTTGGCAAATACTAACTTATATCCACAAAAATTTCATTTTGCCATTCATTTACCTATATGTCTCTTTCTCTCTCTCTTTTGGTATCTTTAACTGACTTCTCCCATTCCCATGATTCTCTTTGTCTCTGATTTCAGAGGTATACAAGGCTCAATAACTTTACCAATGTTTCCCATAACACAAAATTATATTTTATTGAAAAATGACAATGTGTTGTTAGCTAACTCCATTGAAAATAGAACCTGTTATAGAGGTGGCTCTCATCATATAAGTGATTCACAAAATGAGCTAATAATGGCTCCAAATTATATACCACACTAAACATGAACTTCATTTTGACACTCTAACTCCTCTTTAATGCTCTTCTTTATCTGGTTAAACTTCCTGTGCTTCAGTTTAATGATTCTAGTTAAACATTCTATACCCATACATAAGTCATTCCTTTCTTTCTCCCTTTTTTTCTGATGGCTGCTCCTTACTGTAATGTCTTCCTTTCTGTTAACTCATATTAACCACCTTTGGTAAGAAAAGACATAAATAAAAGTCCATAATAAATTATCTTCTCCTGATACCCAGTGATAGGAACAAAATATGCTTCTAGTGCTTTCTGGCATCATGTGTTGTCTTGCTCTATCCAGTAGGAATAGGTTTGACTATAAGTAAAAGAAAAGTCGATTATAATTATTTAAACTAATAAAGATTAGGAGCGAGATCCAAGATGGCAGAGTAGATAAACAATGTGCCTGCTTCATTCCATGAACACATCAAAATTAAAACTAAATTATAGAACAACCAACTTGGAGAACCATCTGAAATCTAACTGGACAGAAGTTTTATAACTAAGACTATAAAGAATGAGGTTGTAGGATAGTGGGGAATGTGAAACAGGCTGATCACACACCAAGTGACAAATATCTTGGCCACAGAGGTTCTCCATGGAGGAGGGTGGGACCCCAGCCCCACACTAGGCTCCCCAGCCCAGAGTACTGTTGCCTGGAAGAGGCGTTCCCACAATGTCTGGTTGTGAAAAACTGGGGATTTCAAGGTGAAATGGAAGGCTGCAGAAAACCCAGATGTCCTTTTAAAGGATCAACATAGATTCGCTTGTAGGTACTCACTCTGGGTTCAGGCAGTAGAATGATGACACAAGGGTCTTTGGAGACATAGGGAGAGACTGAGTTGTGCAATTTCAATGTGAGGACTGAGAACTGGAAGGACATTTGCCACTTTCTTTGTGGGATCCTTCATCTGTGCAGCTGACAGGCAGGGGCCATCTTTTCTGTGATGATCCCTCCCCCACACTGATGGCCAAATTTGAATCTGAATTAGTCTGGTGAGCTCTGCTTGCTTTATATTGGTGACTCACTGAGACACCATGTTCAACTCTGAACCTCAGGAGGCTCTATAAGTGGCTGAACCTTATGGGAGCCAGCAAGTGCCAGCAAGCTTAGAAGTACCCTGGCTTTTTGCAGAGCTAGTTCAGACTGTCATCCTCAGTCCACAGTGTGGCCTCTTCCATGTGCCTCCAGGTTTTAGCACATGCAGCAAACAAATGTGGATCAACTTGTAGTCCCTACCCGTTATTCCCCAGCCAGTCACAGGTAGTGGCTGACCTGGACCTGGACTGAAACCCCTCCCAGGAGGCCCCAGAACCAACATACTTGGAGGTCAGCTTCAGACCACAGCAGAGCACCACCCAGGTAGCCCCACAAGTGGCACTCTCAAAGGGTGATATTAACAGGAACCAAAACGTGCTGGGCAATCCCATTCTTTGTGGTAAGCACCCTATACAATAGCTGTAAGCTGTGGAGTTGGCCAAACCCCACAGCAAGTGAGCCTGAGGGTCAATCCCACACATTGACATACCAATATCATATCAATCAAGGCTTAAATATAAGAATGTCACACAAACCACATTTTGGGGGCACCCAGCTCAGGGGACTGGGGAGACTATAACACTGGGCCCCACAGGACACCTACTATATAAGGCCACATGGCAAAACTGGGAAACATAGCAGACCTACCTAATACATAGAAACAAACACAGAGGCAGCCAAATGAGGAAACAAAAAATACATCCCAAATGAAAGAAGAGAAGAAAACTCCAGAAAAAGAACCAAATGAAATGTAGGCAAACAACCTACCAGATACAGAGCTCAAAACAATGCTTATAAGAATGCTCCAGAAACTTAGTGAGAACTTCAACAAAGAGATAGCAAGCATAAAAAGGGACATAGAAACCATAAAAAGAAATCAGACATAGAAACCATAAAAAGAAATTAGTCATGATTTCACAATACAATAACTGAAATGAAGAATGCACAGAAGAAATTACCAGCAGACTAGATGAAGCAGAGAATCAAATCAATTATTTAGAAGACAAGATAGCAGGAAACACCCAGTCAGAACACCAGAAAGAAAAAGTAATCCAAAAAAATGAGGGTAGGTTAAGAGACCTCTGGGACAATATCAAATGTAACAACATTTGAATCATGGGACTACCAGAACAAGAAGAGAAAAAGTAAGGGATTGAGAACCTATTTGAAGAAATAACGACTGAAAACTTTCCTTACCTGGTAAAGGAAATAAATACACAAGCTCAAGAAGCACAGAAAATCTCAAATAAGATGAACCCAAACAGGTGCACACCAAGACATGTTATAATTAAAATGGCAAATTTAAAGACAAATAAAAAAATCTTAAAAGCAGCAAGATAAGGACAACTAATAACTTACAAGAGAGATCCCATAAGATTGTCACCTGATATCTCAAAACAAACTTGCAGGTCAGAAGGGATTGGCACAAAAATATTCAGTGATGAGAAGCAATGTCCTACAATCCAGATTATTCTACTCAGCAAGGTTATCATTTAAAATTAAAGGACAGATAAAGAGCTTCCTAAAGGAGTTCATCACCCCCCAAAAAGAATTACAAGAGATGTTAGAGAAACTTTTTTAAGACAAAAAAAAGATAAAAAAATATGAACACTAAAGTCTCAATAACTACATATCTATTAACAATTGTAATGTAAATGAATTAAATGCTACAATCAAAAACATAGAGTGGCTAAATAGATAAGAAAACAAAATCCTTATATATGTTGTCTACAAGAGACTCACTTCAGATTGAAAGACACACACAGACTGAAAGTAGAACAATGAAAAAATTATTTCATGAAAATGAAAACAAATAAACAAAAAAGCTGGTGTGGTACATATACCAGACAAAATAGACTTTAAATAAAAGGCTATAACAAGAGACAAAGAAGGACCCAGTAATTCCATTTCTTGGTATTTATCCAAAGAAACCCAAAACTCTACTTTGAGGGGATTAATGCATCTATATGTTCATTGCAACATTGTTTACAGTGGCCAAGAAGTAGAGGCAGCGTGGGTGTCCATTGATGGATGAATGGATAAAGAGGAGATGGTATGTAAATACAATGTGATATTGCTTGGCCGTGAAAGGGAATTAGTTCTGGTTATGTGCAGCAGCATGAATGGACCTGGAGGGTATTGCGCTGAGTGGAGTATGCCAGACAGAGAAAGACAGATACAATGTGATCTCACTTATATGTGGACTCCAAAGAACAAAGTAAACAAATAAAACAGAAACAAATTAATAGGTACAGAGAACCTTTTGATGGTTGTCAGATGGCAAATTGGGAGGATTAGAGAAGGGATTGAAAAGTACAAATTGGTAGTTACAAAATAATCACAGGAATTTAAGTGAACCATAGGTAATACAGTCAATAATATGATAACAATGTATAGTGCCAGCAGAATAAGAGACTAGACAGGGGATCAGTTCTGAAATTACACAAATGTCTAACTACTATGCTGTACACCTGAAATTAATATAAAATAATATTAAATATCAACTGTAATTGACAAATTAAAATAGGGGGTAGAAGATGAAGGGCAACAAATGGTCCAAATTTCCAGACCTGAAACAAACAAGTCATGGTGATGTAACGTACAGCACAGGTAATGTAGTCAATAGTATTGTGACAGTGTAGTATGATGTCAGATGGTTGCTACACTATCATGGTGATCACTTTTTTAGGTACACAAATGTTGAACAATCATGGTATGCAACTGAAATTTATATAATACTGTATGTTAACCATGTTTTTTAAATAAAAAGCTTAAAAATAAACTAATAAAGATTAATTTTTATTTTATAAGATCTGGAGGTGAGTTACTGTTGGCTTTGGTTTAGTAATTGAAGAATGTTAGGGACAGCTTCATGTGATTCCCTTGAACTTTCCCCTATAGAGGAAAATGACACCCCAGAATTCAAGTATTATACTTGTATTTAAGGCAGAAATGAGAAAGAAGGAAGATAGAGCCAGCCCTGCCTGTGCCTTTTATCAGTTGAGCAAAAGCTTTCCTAGAAACCACTAAGCACTTGCCTGCTTTTATCTTATTTATGAGGACTGAGTCAGAGGGCCACCTTTAGCTACAATAAATTCTAGGAAAGCAAGTTTTTGACATTGAGAGTGGAAAGAGGAAAGATGGAGGAAAACCTGTGGTTTAGACAACTCAAAGTGGGTACCACATTTTCCAAGTTATTTAATATCATCATTATTCTTTTTATTCCACCAACTTTGAGGTATAATTTAAGTACAATAAATGATGTACATATAAAGTGTACATTTTATATACATTCAGGATTATTTAATATTATTTTTAGGTGTACAGCATTGTGGTTAGACATTTATATAATTTATGCAGTGATCCCCCAGTAAGTCTAGTATCCACCTTAAGCTATACAAAGTTATTACAATATTATTGACTAGGTTTCCTATGCTGTGCTCATCCTTATAACTACTTTATAACTAACAATTTGTAATTTATAATCCCTTTACATTTTCACTCAGCCCTCCAATGTTCTTTCCATTTGTCAACCATTAGTTTGTTCTCTGTAATTATAAGTCTATGCTTTGTTTGTTTATTTTGTTTCTTAGGGTCCACATATAAGTGAAATCATATAGTATTTGTTATTCTCTGTTTGAGTAATTTCTTTTCTCTTTCAGCTTCTTTTTTCTTCCCCCCAGATTTTACTGTTAAATTTATTGGGGTGATATTGATCAGCAAAAAATTACACAGATTCCCAATGTACAATTGTACAACTGTGCTGTATTATGTGTTCATCAGAGTCAGTTCTCTTTCCATCGCCATATATCTGTGTTCCTGTCTCTTCTTACCCATTCCATCCCTGCTTACCCTCACATAACTACTGAATTATTGACTGTGTCCATGACTTTTGTTTCTTTGTTGCTTTCAATTTTATCTTCTACATATGAGTGGAATCATGTAGTTCTTGATTTTTTCTGTCTGGCTTATTTCACTTAGCATGGTGGTCTCAAAATACATCATAAATGGCCCTATTTCATCTTTCCTTATAGCTGAATAGTATTCCATTGTGTAAATGTACCACAGCTTCTTTATTTGGTCATCTATCAGAGGACATTTTGATTGTTTCCAAGACCTGGCCACTGTAAATAGTGCTGTGATGAATATTGGGGTACATATATCTTTGTGGACTAAACTTTTCAAGTTATTTGGGTAGATGCCCAGAAGAGGGATTGCCAGGTCATATGGTAACTCTATTCTTAATAGTTTGAGGAAACTTCATACCACAGTGATTGCACCAGTTTGCATTCCCACCAGCAATGTATGAGAATTCCTTTTTCTCCACACCCTCTCCAACATTTGTTATTCCTTGTCTTATTGATAATAGCATTTCTCACAGGTGTGAGGTGGTAGCTCATTGTGCTTTTTTATTTGCATTTTCCCAATAGCTAGCAAAGTTGAGCATTTTTTCATGTATCTGTTAGGCATTTGTATGTCTATGTGAAAGAAGTGTTTGCTCTGGTCCTCTTTCCAATTTTTAACTGGATTGTTTGTTTTTCGGATGTTGAGTTGTATGAGTTGTTTATATATTTTACATATTAGCCCCTCATCAGAGACATTGTTTGCAAATATTTTTTTTCCCATTCAATTGGTTGTCTCTTGGCTTTTTTGATTGTCTCTTTTGCTGTGCAGAAGCTTTTTAGTTTGATGTAGTCCCATTCATTTACTTTTGCTTTTACTTCCCTTGCATTTGAATTCAAGTTCATGAAGTCCTCTCTCAACCTGAGCTCTATAAGTTTGGTACCAATGTTTTCTTCTATACAGTTTATTGTTTTGAGTCTTATGAGGAGGTCTTTAATCCATTTTGATGGGAATTGCATTAAATCTGTATATTATTTTGGGTAATATGGCCATTTTAACTATGTTGATTCTTCCAATTCATGAATATGAAATATCTTTCCATTTATTTTTGTCCTCTTCAATTTCTTTTAGTAGAGTCTTATAGTTTTTAGTGTATAAATCCTTCAGGTTCTCTGTTAAGTTTATCCCTGGGTATTTTATTCTTTTTGTTGTGATCACAAAAGATATGTTTTTCTCATTTCTTTTTCTGAAGTTTCATTGTTTGCATATAAAAATGCAATTGATTTTTGTACATTGATTTTATATCCTGCAACTTTACCATATTCCACTATTGTTTCTAATAGTTTTCTGGTGGAGCCTTTAGGATTTTCTATGTAAAGAATAATGTCATCTTCATATAGTGACAGTTTACTTCTTCTCTCCCAATTTGGATGTCTTTTATTCCTTTCTCTTGCTGATTTCTCTAACTAGAACTTCCAGTACTAAATTAAATAACAGAGGTGACAGGGGCCATTCCTTTCTTGTTCCTGATTTTAGGAGAAGAGGCTTCAGTTTTACTCCATTAGCTGAGGGCTTGTCATATATGGCCTTTATTATGTTGCGGTACTTTCGTTCTATACTCATTTCATTCAGTGTTCTGATCATAAACGGATGTTGTACCTTGTCAAATACTTTTTCTGCATCAATTGATAAAATTATATGATTTTTATCTTTTTTTTATGTGGTGTATCATATTGATTTGCATATGTTGAATCACCCTTGTGTCCCTGGAATAAATCCCACTTGATTGTGGTGTATAATGTATTGTTTTTAATGTATTGTTGTATTCTATTTGCTAGTATTTGGTTTAAGATTTTTACATCTCTGTTCATCAGAGATATCAGTCTATAGTTTGTCTGTTTTTTGTGTGTAATCTTTACCAGGTTTTAGTATTAAGGTAATGCTGGCCTCATAAAATGGGTTGGGAAGCACTGTTTCTTTTTAAATTTATTGGAAGAGTTTGAGGAGGATAGGCATTATTTTCTCTTTGAAGTCCTGATACAACTCATTGGTGAGGCCATCTGGTCCTTGTCCTTTGCTTTTGTGAAGGTTTTGGATAATTGTTTCAATTTCCTTACTGTTGGTTGGTTTATTTAAATCATCCAGTTTTTCTTGGTTCAGTCTAGGTAGACTATATGTTTCTAGAAACTTGTCTATTTCTTTTAGGTTGTTAAATTTGGTGGCATATAGTCCTTCATAATATTTGTGTATAATCCTTTATATTTCAGTGATACCAGCTGTAAATTTTCCCCTTTCATTTCTAATTTTAATTATTTGTGTCTTTTGTTTTTGTCCCTTGGTGAGTACAGCCAGGGATTGTCAATTTTCTTGATTTTTTTTTGAACAATCAGCTCTTTGTTGCATTATTTTTTTCTACTGTTTTTCTGTTTTCTATTTCATTTCATTCTTCTCTAATTTTTATTATTTCCTTCCTTCTGCTGACTTTAGGTTTTTTTTGTTGTTGTTGTTCTTTTCTTATTACTGCTTTTGTTGCATTCCAATAATTTTGGTACATTGTATTTTCATTGTCATTAGTTTCTATATATTTTTAATGTCTTCTTTTATTTCTTCTTTGATCCAGTCATTTTTAAAGAGCATGCTGTTTAGTTTCCACGTATATGTGTTCTTTTCTGCCTTCTTTTTGTAGTTGATCTCTAATTTCAAAACCTGTGGTCTGAGAATATGTTTGGTATGATTTCAGTCTTTTTGAATTTGCTGAGGTTAATTTTGCGTCCCAGCATATAGTCTATCCTTGAGAATGTTCTATGTGCACTAGAATAGAATGTCTTGTGTAGTAGGATAAAGTGTCCTGTAACTGTCAACTATGTCCAATTGTTGTAATGTATCATTTAGAACTGATATTTCTTTATTTATTTTGTTTGGATGATCTGTCCATGGGTGTTAAGGAAATGTTTAGGTTCCCTACTATAATTATGTTTTTGTCAGTTTCTCATTTTAGATCTGTTACTAGTTGATTTGTAAATTTTAGTACTTTTTGATTGGGGGCATATATATTAATGGGTGTCATGTCTTGTTGTATTACGCCTTTTATCATTATGAAATGCCCATCTTTCTCTTATTACCTTTTTTATCCTGAAGTCTATTTCATCATATATAAGAATGACCACTCCTGCTTTTCTCTGGATGCCATATGCTTGGAATATTATTTTCTACCCTTTCACTTTGAGTCTATGTTTGTCCTTGTGGCTGAGGCGTCTTTGGGAGACAGCATATGGATAGGTTTTGTTTCTTAATCCAGTCTTCTACTCTGTGTCTTTTTATTGATGAGTTCAGTCCATTTACATTTAGATGATGACTGGTATGTGAGAATTTCCTATAGCCATTTTATCTTCTGATTTTTGGTATCTTGGTGTCTTGATATTTTCTTTGCTTCATTTTTACTGTCAGTTTTTTTTTAGTTTGATGGTGTGCCATGATTTTTTTCTTCTGTTTTATCTCTCTCTCTCTCTCTCTCTTTTTTTTTTTTCAGTTGTGCATCTTAATTTTAAGATATTTTTCTTTCTTTCTTTTTTTTTGGGGGGGGTAGTTGCCATGAGGTTTATGAAAAAGAAAGATACATATATGTAGTGGTTCCTTTTCTTAAGCATGCTTCTTATCTCCATCCTGTTTTGGAAATTTATACCTTTATTTCCTTTCCTTTTATGTTTTTTGTTGCATCAACTGGTCCTCCATTTATTTTGCGTTTTTGTTTCAGGTCAAATAACCTCATTCAGTATTCCTTGAAATAGCAGTGTTGTGTTAGAGAATTCTCTCAGCTTCTGTATGTCTGAAAATGTCTTCATCCCTCCCTCATATCTAAAGGATAACTTGGCTGGATTAATTATTCTAGGCTGGTAATTTATTTCTTTTAGTATTTTGAGTATCTGATTCCACTCCCTCCTGTCTTGTAAAATTTCTGCTGAGAAATGTGA
>PVJL010017351.1:0-18449 GCA_004026885.1 Lyroderma lyra
GGGGGGAAGCTAAATATAAGGTGATGGAAAGAGAAGTCACATTAGGTGGTGAACTTATTATACATCAAGTTGACAATGAACTGTAGAATTGTATGCCTGAAACCTATGTAATCCTTGCTAACAGATGTCACCCCAATAAGTCTAACAATAAAAATGAATTAGAAAAGTTAAAAAAAAAAAGAAATGAAAGGGAAGAAATTACCATTGCTACCACAGAAAGACATAGGATTACAAGAAAATATTATGAAGGGTTTTTATGCCACTATACTTAACAACGAAGAAGAAATAAACTTATAGCCTACCTAGACTGAACCAAAAACCTGATAATCTAAATAGACAAATAAGTAGTAAAGAAACTGAAATGGCTATCCACACCCTCCTAAAGGCAAAAGCCCTGGACCAGATAGTCTCATCAATGAATTTTACCAAGCATTCAAAGGAGAATTAATGCCTATTCTTCTCAGACTCTTCCAAAAAATTGAAGATGAGGGAATACTTTCTAACTTATCTCTATAAGGCCAACATTAACCTAATACCAAAGCCTGATAAAGACAACATAGACACACACACACACATACACACACACACACACACACACACAAACTATAGATCAATATCTCTGATGAACACAGGTGAAAAAATTCTAAACAAAATATTAGCAAATAGAATACAACAATGTATCAAAAAGATTATACATCATTATCAAGTGGGATTCATCCCAGGACCATGATGGTGTTTCGACATACAAAAATCAATCAATGTGATACACCAGATAAAGAAAATAAAAAGAAGACCATATGATCATATTAGTTGATGCAGAAAAAGCACTCAACAAGATACAACATTCATTTATTATCAAAACACTGAATAAAATGTGCATACAAGGAAAGTAACTAAACATAATAAAGCCCCTATATATGAAAAACCCTCAGCTAATATCATACTGAATGGGGAAGAGCTTATGCCCATCCTCTAAAATCAGGAACAAGACAGAGATGCCCCCTGTTATCACTGATATTTAATATAGTATGGGAAGTTCTAGCCAGAACAATTAGGCAAGAGAAAAAATTAAAACATATCCAATTGGGGAGAGAAGAGGTAAAATTGTCACTATTTGCACATGGCATTGTTCTTTATATAGAAAATTCCAAAGACTCCACCGGTAAACTATTAGAAACAATAAACGAATATAGTAAAGTCACAAGATACAAAATCAATGTAAATAATATCAACAGCATTCCTATATACAAACAACAAATCTTCAGAAAAAGAAATAAAAGTCAATACCTTTTGCTATTGCAACAAAATGAATGAAATACCTGGGAATTAATTTAACAAAATGTGATGGACTTATACACAGAAAAATATTAGACACTTTTGAAAGAAATTGAAGAGGACACAAAGAAATGGGAAGATAGTTCATGTTTATGGCTAGGAAGACTTAACATGGTTAAAATGGCCATATCACCCAAAGCAATTTACAGATTTAATACAATTCCCATAAAAATGCCACAATCATACTTTCACAAAATAGATTTAAACAATTATCAGATTTGTATGGAACCAGAAAAGACCTCGAATTGCCAAAGCGATACTACATAAATAAATAAATAAATAAATAAATAAGGCTGGTGGTATCAAACTCCTTGATTTCAATTTATACTACAAAGGATCAATAATCAAAACAGCTTCCTGTTGGCAGAAAAACAGACACACAGGCCAATGGAATGAAATCGAAACCCAGAAATAAATAAAATTTATGGACAACAAATTTTTTGAGAAAAGAAACAAAAAATATGCAATGGGGAAAAAACAGCCTCTTCAGTAGACACTGCTGAGAAAAGAGGAAAAACATGTGCAAAAGAATGAAACTGAGCTGTGAACTCTCACATGTACTAAAATTAACTCAAAATGGATTAAATACCTCCGTATAAGACCCAAAACAATATACTGTATAGTAGAAAACATTGGTATTAAGCTTATAGACTTAAGACTCAAGGAAGACTTCATGAACTTGACTTCAAAGGCAAGGGAAGTAAGAGCAAAAAGCTTCTGCACAGCAAAAGAACTGGAAAAACTGGAAAAACATATGCAAAAGAAAACCTGAGCTGTGAACTCTCTCCATATACAAAAATTAATTTCATATCAGACCTGCAGCAATAAACTGTACAGAAGAAGACATTGGTACTAAACTTATAGACCTAGGACTCAAGGAAGACTTCATGAACCTGTCCTCAAAGGCAAGGGAAGTAAAAGCAAAAATAAATGAATGGGACTATATCAAACTAAAAAGCTTCTGCACAGCAAAAGAAACTATCGACAAGGCAAAGAGACAGCCAACTGAGTGGGACAAAATATTTGTAAACAATGCACCTGATAAGGGTCTAATATCTAAAATATATAAAGAGCTAGTATGACTTATCAATGAAGAAACAAATAACCCAATTGAAAAGTGGGAAGAGGATCTAAATAAACAAACACTTCTCCCATGAAGAAAGACAAATGGCCAACAGACATATGAAAAAATGCTCAACCTCATTAGCTATCAGAGAAATGTAAATCAAAACCACAATGAGATACCACCTCACACCTGTTAGAATTGCTATTATCAACAAGACAAGAAATAACAAGTGCTGGAGAGGATGTGGAGACAAAGGAAATCTTACATGCTGCTGGTGGGAATGTGAATTGGTAAAACTGCTATTGAGTACAGTATGGAGGTTCCCTAGAAACCTGGGAAATGGAGTTTCCATATGACCCAGCAATCTTCTTTCTGGGTATCTACCCCAAAAACTTGAAAACCTTAGTCCACAAAGACTTCTGTACCCCAATGTTCATTGGACCGCTGTTCAATACATAAAAACAACCAAAGACATAAAAACAACCAAAGTTTCTTTCAATAGATGAGTAGATAAGGAAGTTGTGGGACATATACACAATGGAATATTACTCAGCTGTAAGAAAAGATGAAATACTGCCATTTGCAACAAAATGAATGAACCTAGAAATCATCATGCTAAGCGAGATAAGCCACACAGAGAAAAACAGCAACCAGGGCATTCCGTGGTGGTGTAGTGGCTAGTCTTCAGTGCTTTCAAAGCCATGGCCTGGGTTCGATTCCCAGCCAGGGAATTACCCCGCAAAACATCAACAACAAAAATAGGAACCATATGACTTCACTCATATGTGGAATATAAAACTGAAAGCAACAAGAAAAAACAAACAAATAAACAAACAGAAAAACTCATGGACACAATCAATAGTTTAATTTGGGGACAAGAGGGGAGTGTATGAGAAAAGAGGGAAGGGGTGGGACAGGAGGGAGTGGAAGCCAGATATATAGTGGTGGAATGAGAACTCACACTGGGTGATAAACCTATGATACAACAAATAGATGATGCACTGTAGAATTGTACACCTGGAACCTACGTAATACTTGCTAACCAGTGTCATCCAAAAAAGTAACAATAAAAAGTGTTTTTATAAAAAAATTTAAAAAATAAAAATTACTACATAATATATTTAATATTTCAAATCAGTATGGAAAAGATCACTTACTAAGTATAATTGTACCAGTGGCTAATCATTTGAGTAAAACAAATTTATATTCTCAAAAATATAGGCTCTGTTAATCAATGAAACAGATTAGCAAGAAAGGATTACAAAGACATGTGTATTTTATAATTCATTTTCTAACTTTGATTGAAGTTTAACTTTTTCATTACATAAAAGTTTATATAACAACATTGAAACCTGATGCTTATACTCTGTCTTCATGTCATGCAAGTAAGGGTCTTGGACTTCATTTGATAAAAGAAGCATGATGTTACTGAACAATAATAATGTCCTAATTTCTAGATAAAAATAAGGATACATACAAAAAATGAAATTTACCCCATGGTAACTATTGTTAAAAGCTTTGTGTGTTTACAAACATTTTCTATGCACCAAAAATTATATATCCTGATACTTATCATTGTATGTTAAACATGTTAAATGTAATTAAATAGCCCTCTGAAACATAAAAATATGTATCAGTCCTATTATTTGTCTTTCAAAGTGCTGTTCTCAGGGATTAGTTTATTCTATGGACACAAGGAGAAAACTATGGAGTCACTGATACTAAAACAATTCTTTATTTTTATTATAGTTAAATGCACATAACAAAATTTACCATTTCAATTATTTTAAAGTGTACATCAATGATATTATACATTTACAATGTAGTACATGATTATTATCTAGTTCAAAAATTTATATCCCCTGAAACAGAAACCATGTAAAATTTAAGTAATCACTTCTTACTCCTACACTTCACAACCTCAGACAATGACTAACCTGCTTTCTGTGTCTATTGATTTCCATTGTATATAAATGAAATTATATTAAATTTAACCTTTACTTTTTGGCTTCTTTCACTTTACTATTATATTTTTAATATAGTTTTAATGCATTTTAATAGCCAATGTACAAGCACAGCATAGAAGACAGACAGCATTAAAAACATATACATGCATGTAGGACAACTCAGGAAAATATAGTGAATGAAAGAAAACTACTATATAATATAAATGCTAAAAATACAATTTAGTTTCCATAAATAAAATATTTACTTTGTTTTAAATAATATTCAAATGCTGGCTGGCACTGTTCCAAAAACTTAACAAGTTTATTTATAATAATTATAAAATTGAAATGCTGAAACTTGTTCACTAAAACTTTAATTTGAATTAATGTTTTATATCCTCTCATTTATATGAAAAATTTACACACGAAATAAAATGGAAAACCTGCCAACACCTGATTTCTGTCCCCCTTTTATCCTACTTGCAAGCACATATGTAGGTGCATTTTGATCCCATGGAAGAAAATTTAATATTCCAAACTACCAATAACAGAAAAAAATAAATTTAAAGAAGTGTTTACCATTACAGTGGATTCTTAAGGGTGCTGATATGGATAGCTTGACAGGTTGGTGTCTTCAAAAAGGCTAACCAGACTATAGTCATGGAAATGTAAAATAAAGCATAGAACCTATAGTCAATAATATGATACTAGTCAGAGGTATCACTTCTTAAATTATATAATTGGCTAACAACTATGCTGTACACCTGAAATTAATAGAAAATAATATTGAGCAGCAATAATAATTGAAAAATTTACAACAGGGGACAAGATGAAGGTAAATAAGAGGTTCAAATTTCCAGGTTTAAAACAAATAATTCATGGAGATACAATAAATAGCATATCGAATATAGTCAATAATATTGTGATAGCATTTTACAGTGTCAGATGATTGCTGAACTGATCATGTCAATCATTTTTTAGATATATAAATGTTGAATAACTATGTGCATACCTGAAATGAATGTAATATTGTATGTTATGTATATTTTAATAAAAATCTTTAAATAACAAGGCAACAAGATAGGTCTCACTTTTCTCCTGCAAAGGACCAATTAGCTGCATCCTGGAAGTGCAGATCTGTTTTAAAATACTAAGCGACTTCTGGCAC
Organism: Lyroderma lyra; assembly: GCA_004026885.1. Taxonomy (NCBI): domain Eukaryota; kingdom Metazoa; phylum Chordata; class Mammalia; order Chiroptera; family Megadermatidae; genus Lyroderma; species Lyroderma lyra. The sequence continues at coordinate 5,516 of PVJL010017351.1, forward strand.
CAGACTCTGAAAGGGAAGTTGCCAAATCAGTTCAGTGGACTTCTGATAATGTCTAATTTACCCAATGCCACACTACAGGGACTATAAAAATGAGGTTTCTTCACATATCCAGTAGATGTCACACTCTTACCAGTGGCTGTTATATAACAGCCAATTTTTTTTTTTTTTTTTTTGGTTCTTTACCACCAATCAATTTGTGGGCAGTCTGCTTTGTGTGTGTATGAGCCATGGTATAGAGACATCCTTACTTACCCTTCTCCTGTGGCTGGAGGCAGTGCTGGCGTGCGGTAGTAACTGAAGTGTGCAGTGGCACAATTGAAAGTTACCATTATGTTTTTAAAGTTCATCTACATTATAGCTTGTGTCAGTGCATCATTTCTTTTTATGGCTGAGCAATATTGCATTGAATAGCTATGCCACATTTTGTTTATCTGTTTATCAGTTGGTTAATGTCTGAGTGTTTTCCTGTTTAATTATTGTGAGTAGTGCTGGCATAAACATTCATGTGCAAATTTTGTTTGAACACCTTCTTTTAAATCTTTGGGGCATATGTCTAGAAAGGGAATTTCTTTGTCATATGGTATTTTTATGTTTAACATTTTGATGAACCACCAAATTGTTTTCCACAGTAATTGAATCATTTTACATTTCTTACCAACAAAGTATGAGTATTTCAGTTTCTCCACTTCATCACCAACCCTCATTATTTTCTACTTTTGTGAACATTGCAACCTTACTGCGTGTGAAGTGGTATCTCTTTATGGCTTTGATTTTTTTCCTAATGATAAATGATATTGAGCTTAATGCCGATTGGTTCTACCCTCCCACCTCTCAGCTGTGGCATTTCTGGGCCTCATATAGCTTTTAGAAATTTTCACCAGACCTGATGGTCAGTTGGGGCCTAAAGACAATCTTCTTAGTGGGTGGGGCTGTGACTCAGCTCCTTGCCTTTGCCTGAACTAATCAGACTCTAGAGCCAGAAAAACTCTTCTTTTGAGGACCTGAGTCAGGTAAATCTGCACCTCACCAAGATCCCTGGTCAGAGTGCACCACCTACTTGGTTTTACAGATGAGTAAGGCAGTTGGTTGGAATTACTACTAGGGTACTGCGAATATGAACAAGGTTTTCGGAAATCCATGTGCTGTTTGTTGCAAGCCCCTCCTTCCTTTTCCAACCCAGTTAGATTCCCAGTGGTTGAGCCCTGCAGAATCTCTTACAATGCCCATGGTATAAGATCATGGAAGATATGTATAAAGTGAGCCCAACGCTGGAGAGTGGTTGTTCTACCTGGATTCTCTTTTACCACTGGAGGAACCAGAGGCTCAGGGGCGACCTTGCTACATAGTGCTGCACTGGCCCAAGTAATGGGTAATGCAGTCAATGTGTAGCTGGTTCTCTTGTGGGAGTTACTTCATTCTTATCCTTGAGTTCTAGGATTCTCTCAATGGTGTCTGGTTTTTTAATATTTTCAACTATTCTTGTAAGGGAGAGCAAAGTCAGGAACAACAATATTTTGCCATTTTGGTAATGTCATTGCTCTCAATTTTGTTATTATTTTTAAATAATGAATTTTTAAAAACTTTTCCCCCTAATTTTTTTCTTCAATCTTCCATTAAAATTTGTTTTGTTTTTTTTTTTCCCTGCTGGCTTTGCTTGGAGTTTTTATTTCTTATTCTAATATTTTAAGTTATAGAACTATGTTGTTGAATTGAATTTTTTTTTTTGATGTAAGCATTTGTAGCTGTAAATTGACCTCATAGTACTGCTTCTGCTATATCTCATAAGTTTTGGTGTGTTATATTTTCATTTGCACTTCTCTCAATTTATTTTTAATATTTTTTTCTTTAATGTATTGAGTCTACTGTATAATTTAAAATATTTATGAATTTTCCAGTTTTTCAAAAAATTTTATCATACTTTATTCCATTCTGATTAAAATCATATTACATACTACTTTAATCTTTTCAAATTGATTGTGACTTATTTGTGAGCAAATATAGGGTCTATCCTAGAGTATATTCCATATGCACTTAAGAACAATGTGGCCATTTTGCTGTTGGGTTGATATCTCTGTATATGTCTGTTAGATCTTCTTGGGTTGTAGAGTTGTACAAATCTATTTACTAATACTGTGTCTAGTTATTTTATTTATTATTGTAAGTCGGCTAGTTAGGTCTCTAACTATCACTATAGAAATGTTTCTCTTTATTTCTATAAATATTTGCCTCATATATTTTGAATCTCTTAGGCACATATATGTTTACAATTGCTATACATTCTTGATAGATTTACTTTTTTCATGAGTTATACTATCATAATTTCTCTCTTGTAACATTATTTCTATTTTATGTATATTTTGTCTGTCATTACTATAGCCCTCCATCTTTCTTTTAGCTACTATTGGCATGAAATATAATTTTTCAGTTAAATCAATTTTTTTGTTTTTGAATCTAAAGGGAATCTCTTGTTCACACTATACAAATATTATTGTTGTATCTACTTTGTTAATTTCTGCCATTAAATTAGAAAGTCAGTTCATTTACATTTCAAATAATTACCAATTAAAAAACTGATAACTATCATTTTAACTTTTGTTATTGTTATAAATATTTTTATTCAAAAAAATTTTATTGACCTATTTTTCACTTATTTGTTTTATACATAGTATTTTAATTTTATTCTTGATGGATTTCTTGTATATTTGTAGACATTTTGTTAATGGTTACTCTGTGAATACCAATGAATACCTTATAATTTAACAATCTAGCTTATATTAATGCCAACTTAGCTTCAAAAACATGCAAAAACTATGATATTATACTTTTCTTTCACCCTGTTTTATTATTTACAACTTTATATTCTGTGACCTGTGCAGGTGAACAGGGGAACCTGAGGGAAGGTGATGGGGAATGAAGAAAAACACACAGACACAGACATGATAGAAAAGCTGGGACCAGGTGGTTCTCTGAGCTCTGATGGAGATACAGAGATCCAGTCTGGCAGCCGTATGTTTATTTTCTTTTCATTTTTTTTAAGTCATTTTTATTGTTAGACTTATTGGGGTGACATCTGTTAGCAAGGATTACATAGGTTTTAGGCATACAATTCTACAGTGCATTGTCAACTTGATGTATAATAAGTTCACCACCTAATGTGACTTCTCTTTCCATCACCTTCTATTTAGCTTTCCCCCTCCTCTCCCACCCCCTCCCCTTTCTATGTTTATTTTATAGGGTAAGTAATCAGGGAAAGTCAGGAAGTGTAGGAACAGAGAAATCTGTGCCGTGTCCCCTGCCCAGGCCTTTACAGCATCAGTGGACAAAAAGTCCGTGATTTGCCGGTGTCCTTGTACTTAATCTTCCCACAGCAAACGTCCTTTTGCCTTTCTGGAGAGTGTGAGCCAAGAGTCATGTCCTTGGTTACTTCCAGAAGTCAAGCAACCTTGCAACTCCTGTGCCTGCTGGAATCTTAAACATGCAAGCCACCTTGCTAGAGCCTTCTTTTTCACCTTGCCACAGCCTTCAGCTCACCCACTCCCTACATCTTGCCCTTTTCTGTTTCTTAAGCAGAGATGGTGTGTGATTAATTGGAGGACTCGGACTTGGGATGGGAATTACGGGGCCAAGGGACTCCAGCCTCAAGGACTGAGAGTCCTGAATGGGGCCTGACACAAAATTTTATTTCTGGACAGAATGAGGAAGTGAAACTTATTCTTTCCAATGTCTGTGATTATTGTTCCTTATGGCTGTTTCTTAAAAGTCCCCTTTGTGTTTTAGCATATATTGTGCCTTCACACATCATTGCTTAACCCCAGTGAATGGAGTCACTGTTATTACAAAAATATCATTAAGGGGGGAATGGCCAAAATCATCCTAATTGGATCTCAAGCTGAGCTGTACACGGGAAGCAAGGCAGCCAGGAGGCAGGAGATCAACCTCAGAAGGAGTGAGGGCCTTTGCCTCAACTTTGTTGAGCCCAAGCTCTCTCCTGATGGCCCCTATGTGACTGTGCCTGTCTTATGTTGTTTCTCCTTTGAGGAATCTTACCCGTCATTGACTAACCAGCCATCCTCCGGGGCCACACAGGGTGATGTGAGGTGTACAAGTGAAGGAGGAACAGTACCCCTGAGAGAGGGTCAGGTCTATCTCCTAGCTATTCTATGTCCCCATGGCCTCCATGTTTAGCTCCTTCCTTAGGATGTCATGGGGAATCGGTAGGGGGACAGACAGGTCAGCAGCTGGAAGGGAACAGCTCCCGCTTTTTGTTTTTTACATAGGAGAAACAGAGACATGGCAGTTTCCTCATTTATGGCCCATTGTAGGGCTTGTTGTCCACATCTGAGGACTAAACAAAATAGAAGAATGATTAGCAGCAGTGCAATTGCACCTGCAAATTTTTCACCTAGGGTCTTCACCCAGGTGAGGGGGTTTAAACTAGACAACCTTTCCATTGCCACGGAAAGTGTCTCTTCTCCTGGTAGGACAGAAATCATGGCGTGAGACATCTGATCCACTTCTTGCTTCAGCTGTAAAATATCTATAGTGAAGTTGGGAGCATGTTCATGGAGGTGAGATCGTACCTCTGACCATTGAGTTTGTTTGTAAGGGAAATAAATCACACAATAGTTAGAAATATTCCAATCACATTTTAAATTAATCATGGTATGGAGATTTTATAATAGATCTCAAAAAATAAACTTCAGTTGTTTCCAAATCAGCTAATCTAATAATAATTTTTTGATAAATTTTAACTTGTTAATTTCAAGTCTTGCTTGCATTTTTATGCCATTTCTGTATAAATTGAGTAGTTTGTACAGCTTGATGTAATGCTACTCCAGAGACAGCAGGAGTAGTAGTTATTGCTGTAATTCCCATGATAGCTGCAAGTGGAAGGCCAATAAATCTCTTAGTCTGTTGTAAAATCTTATGAAGGAGTTGTAAAACAATATGAACAGTTGGGGAGTCTTCCCACACCCTAGGGGCTTGGATGGGTAACCATAACCTCCATCTCCTTCTTAAAATCATTATTCGGTCATGGAAGGCAATATATATTGAAGAATTAATGCATGAATACAAATGCCACTGAGGGCATTCAATCATTTTTAGGATTGTATCAATGGTAAAATTTCCTAATTAAAAAAAAAGGGATTTTTAAGACAAACTTGTAAATCAAACCTTTTTGTTTTCTGAAATCTAAAGGTATATTTTTTTGTTTTTCTTTCATGGGCTGCCACTGATGGTATCACTTAACACACTGACAAGTTATCCACAGAGATTTTTCTTCAGGACCTGGAGAGACACAAGTAAAACCTCATCCCCATGTCAATAAAGTTTCTAGATGCCATTGGTTAGTTTGAATATCTTTCCACCAGATAGGTACATTTTCTAAAGGTTTTAAACTGCAGAGACTATTGAAATGTCTCTCAGCTGCAGTACATCCAAGGTGAGCTTTGATATCTGACCCAGATGAATTTTAAAAAGTTAAAGCAAACATAGCTCTTGCCAATTGTATCTGTGGGTCCTTTATTTCTCCCTCTTTTTGGTTTTTCAAGAATTTTTTTGTAATACACCATAAAACCTTGTATATAAGAAACCCCATCCCAGTTCTTTGATCCTTTAATAAAACAGTCCTAACTTCAAGACAGCATAAAAAAGAAAAAAATTATTAAAAAACCATTTTTTTTTCTCTGAATCTAAAACATGTATACAGAGACAAAGCAGCTTTGTAATTGAACACCAATTTTTCTTTTTGTTGATGGCCTAAAACTATAAGTTTACCATTTATCCAATATCCTCTCTAATGGACCATTAGTTGGGACTAAAATTTTAAATCCCATTGCTGATCTTAGAATTAAAAATGGCTGCACATACATATAAACAAATCTGGATATATACATAGATATACAGACACGAAACAGAGACTATCTCTGGATGCATGGTCTAATTGCACCCTTCCAGAACATGTAAATTACACCTGCATTTGGCCAGTACATCTGGATTTGACTGTGGTCATGGAGATATTAATACTAAAAGGCCACATTTTACACAAAACAAAAAATTCACACATATACGAGACAATAAAGGAAACACTCAGTTTATTCTAACTGATTAGACAGGCATTTGTGAGGGGCAAAATGTTAGTGCAACTTCACTCCAGTGAGCAAAATCACTTGGCAGCTGCTTCCAGAGGCTGGCCTTGCACTAAAATTTCTCCCAGTCCCGGGCAGCCCCTGAGACTCCCACAAGCCAAAGGATTTATCAAGGCTTTTCAATGACACTTCCAGCTGGTTTAAATAAGCATTGGGTAAATAAAATCTGGAGAGATGATTGATTAGAATTTTTAGAAAGAGGTGCCATTTTAATATTTTGTACTGTATGAACAACATAAGCAGAGTCAGAAACAATACTTAAAGGATCAGAAAAAGTTTTTAACACATTTAAAATTGCTACCAATTTAGCTTTTTGCACTGAAGTACAGTTTGTTTGAATAAGTTGATGACCCTTTTTTTTTTTTATGAACAATTGCTGTGTTACCATTATTTGATCCATTTGTAAAAACTGTAATGTCCTGGGAAAAGGAACCTGTCTGAGCCTTTTAGAAAAAATCCAATCAGTTTTCAGGAGAAACTGGAATAACTTGTTCTTTGGATAATGATTAACAATTTTTCCAAAGAAACTACTAATAGCAATCTGCCAAGACTCAGACTGAATGTTTAAATGCATTATTTTTTTTTAAGGGAAATACAATTTGATCAGGTTCCTGTCCATTTAAATGAAGAACCCTGGTATGATCTCATGATATGAGTTTTGAGGTTAACTCTACATAGCTGAGGAGTGACTTAACAGAGTTGTTAGACAGGAAAAGTCATTTTATTAGATCATTTTGTTGAACAGTTACTGCTGTGAGTGAATGTACAATAGGAAAAAATGAAATTTTCAGAGGCAAAGAGGGATCTATACACTGAATTTGAGCCTCTTGTACTTAGTGTTCTATCAATTTTAACTCTTGGTTGGCCTGAGGAGTTAGGGTGTGTGTGCTATCTAATTGAGGAGAGCCCTGCAAGAGACTAAATAAATTACTTAGAACAGAAGTGAGAATGCCTAAAGGAGGATGTAACTAGTTAATGTTTCCAAGCAATTTTTGTAAATCATTTCAAGTATTAATTTGATTTCTCCTTATTTGGACTTTTTGAAGTCAAATAGACAGTCCATAACCATTCCCAAATAGTGGACTGGGGTTGTAGAATTTTATTAGGAGCAATGCAGAGTCCAGCCAAAAGAAGTTGCTCTTTAAGAAATCTAAAACATGCTATTAGCTGTTTCACAGAGGACAAAGCACAGAGAATATCATCCATATGGTGAACAATATAACAATCTGGAAAATTAGTTCTTAGAGTTTGTAATGCTCAAGCTAAGGGCTTGAATCCATGACCCTGGGATTAAGAGTCTCATAGCTCTACCAACTGAGCTAGCTGGGCAATAACAATGAAACTGCTGAATTCTAGCCATTAGACCACCAATGAAGCCCTCTATGATATAACCGTGGAGTTCTGTATAAACTTTTCCCCATGTTTCTAAATTTATAGTTCCCTCTTCTGGGAACCAAGGACATATTTCTTGTACAAAATCAAAAATTCTAAAAGCTTAAGCTTTTACCTTATTATTACCTTTAGCTTGCAACATACATTTTAACATATTACCATAGAGATCCCTTTCCTTGGATCCTGAATGCCCCATGTTTTACACCCAGCACCCGTATTACATTCATGCTCACCTTATATCCTTTGTTTCTTCTTTGTGTGTTCCTTCAAGGAGCGTTCCCTAGTCTTGATGTTTAGAGTTGCTCCATTCCTAGGCCCCTATTTGGGCGCCACTTGCTGTGACCTGTGCCGGTGAACATGGGAACCTGATGGGAGGTGACACTAAATGAAGAAAAACACACAGACCCAAATGCAAACACAGACACAGACCCAGATGCAGACATGATAGAAAAGCTGGGACCAGGTGGTTCCCTGAGCTCTGATGGAGGAACAGAGACCCAATCTGGCAGCCACGTGTTTATTTCATAGGTAAGTAATCAGGGAAGGTCAGGAAGTCTAGGAACAAAGAAATCTGTGCCATATTCTCCGCCCAGGCCTTCACAGCATCAGTGGACAAAAAGTTCGCAATTTGCCACTGTCCTTGTAGTTAATCTTCCCACACCAAATGTCCTTTTGCCTTCCTTGAGTGAGCCAAGAGTCATGCCTTTGGTTACTTCCAGAGGCCAAGCAGCCTTGCAATGCTTGTGCCTGCCAGTATCTTAAACACGCAAACGGCCTTGCTAAAGCCTGTTTTTTCACCTTGGTGTGGTCTTTGGCTCACATGCTCCCTACAATTATACTTGTCAATAGGGATGTTTCCTTTTTAAATTAAAGTTGATATTCAATATTATCTCATATTAGTTTCAAGTATACAGTATAATAATTAGACATTTATATAATGTAATTATTTATTTATTATTTTATTGTTAAATTTATTGAGGTGACATTGGTCAGTAAAAACTACATGGATTTAAGTTATACAATTCTACAATCCATTGTTTATCTGTTGCATTATGTGTTCACCACTCAGAGTCAGTTCTCTTTTTATAACCATATATTTGTTTCCTGTTCCTTCCTCTTTTACCTTTCTCCCCCGTTACCTTAATGCAACAGTTAAACTATTGACTGTGTTCATTAGTTTTTGTTTCTTTGCTGCTTTCAGTTTTATATTTCACATACGAGTGAAGTCCTATGGTTTTTCTTTTTCTTCTGTCTGGCTTATTTTGCTTAGCATGATGATCACAAGGTCTATTCATGCTGTCACAAATGGCAGAATTTAATCTTTTCTCATAGCTGAGTAATATTCTATTGTATATGTGTAGCACAGCATCTTTATCCAGTCATCTATAGAAGGGCACTTTGGTTGTTTCCATGTCTTGGCCACACTGAACAGTGCTGCGATGCACATTGGGGTAAATCAGGCTTTGTGGACTGTTTTCAAGTTTATTGGGTAAATAACCAGAAGGGGGATTTCTGGGACATATGGTAAATCCATTCCCAATTTTCTAAGGAACCTCCACACTGTCCTCTATAGTGGATGTACTAATTTGCATTCCCACAAGCAATCTACCAAAGTTCCTTTTTTACAACATCCTTTCCAGCACATGTTATTCCTTGTCTTGTTGATAATAGCCATTCTAACAGGTGTGAGGTGGTATCTCATTGTGGTTTTGATTTGCATTTCTCTGATAGCTAATGAAGTTGAACATTTTTTTCATCTATCTTTTGGCAATTTGTATGATTTTCTTGGGTGTAGTGTCTGTTCAGATCTTCTGCCCAATTTTTGGTTGGATTCTTTGTTTTCTTATTGTTCAGTCATATAAGCTCTTTATATATTTTAGATATTATCCCCTTATCAGAGGCACTGGTTGCAAATATTTTATTTTATTCAGTTTGTTGTATCTTTGCTTTGTTGATGGTTATTTTTGCTGTTCAGAAGTTTTTTAGTTCAATGTAGTCTGACTCATTTATTTTTGCTTTTATTTCCCATGCCTTTGAAGTCATGTTCATTGAGTCCTCTCTGAACCCAAGGTCTGTATGTTTAGTAATGATTGGGGGGGGTTGTTTGTTTATTTGTTTGTTTGTTTTGTGTATATTTTATTTTTTCAATGATAATCTGGAGATCTTTAATGCACTTTGGGTTAATTTTGGTACATAGTGAGTTTTTATTTCAGATTCGTTTTTTAGCATGTGCTTTTTCAATTTTTCCAGTAACATTTACTGAAAAATTTTTCTTTTGCCATGGTATATTTTTGCTCCTTTGTCAAAAATTATTTGTTCATATATTTATGTGTTTATTTCTGGGGTTTTGATTTTGTTCTATTGACCTGTTGTTGTTGTTTTTTTGTCCAAACCAAACTGCTTTGATTATTGACTCTTTGTAGTATAATTTGAAATCAGAGATTGTGATGTTTCCAGCCCTATTCTTTTTATATAGAATTGCTTTGACTATTCAGGGCCTGTTGTGATTTCATAGAAAACTGTAAAATTTTTATCTATTTCTTGAAAGACTGTCTGGAATTTTGATAGGAACTTCATAAAATCTGTACATGCTTAAGGTAATATGGCCACTTTAATTATGTTGAGTTTTTCAATCCATGAACATAAAATACCTTTCAGTTTATTATGTCCTCTTCAACTTCTATTAATAGTTTCTTATAGTTTTCAGTGTATTAGTCCTTTATGTTCTTTGTTTATTTCTATATATTTTATTATTTTTGTTGTGATTGTGAACTCTATTACTTTTCTCATTTTTTTCTAAAGTTTTTTTTTTAGTATATAGAAATACAATTGATTTTTGTATGTTATTTTTCTCTTGAAACTTTACTGTATTTGTTTTTGTTTCTAATAATTTTCTGGTGGAGTCCTTAAAAATTTTAATATAAAGGATCATGTCATCTGCAAATAGTGACAATTTGAATCCTTCTCTTTCTATTTGGATACCTTTTATTCCTTTCTCTTGCCTGATTCCTCTGGCTAGAACTTCCCTCACTATGTTGAATAGTAGTTGCAACATGGGGTTTTCTTGTCTTATTACTACCTTAGAAGACTAGGTTTCAGCATTTTTTATTTAGTATAATATTAGCTAAGGGTTTGTTATATATGGCACTTACTATGTTTGGATACTTTTCTTCTATACCAATTTTATTCAGTGTTTTGATCATAAATGGATGGTGTATCTTCTTGAATGTTTTTTCTGCATCAATTGATATGATTATATGGTCTTTATCTTTTACTTTGTTTATGTGGTGTATCACATTAATTAATTTTTGTATGTTCAACCATCCTTGTGCTCCTGGGATGAATTCAACTTGATCATGAATGTATGATCTTTTTGATGCATTGTTGTATTCTGTTTGCTAATATTTTGTTTAGAATTTTTTGCATGTATATTCATCAGAGATATTGGTATATAGTTTTCTCTGTGTGTGTGTGCACATGTGTGTGTGTCTGTGTGTGTGTGTGCATGCTTGTGTGTGTGTGTGTGTGTGTATGTGTGTGTGTGTGTGTGTGTGAGTGTGAGTGTGTGTGTCTATGTTTTATCAAGCTTTGATATTAAGGTAATATTTGCCTCATAGAATGAGTTAGGAAGTATTTCTTAATCTTCAAATTTTTGGAAGAATCTGAGGAGGATAGGCATTAATTCTTCTTTAAATGCTTCATAAAATTCATTGGTGAAACTGTCTAGTCCAGGGCTTTGCCTTGTAGGGAGGTTGTGGAGAGTCATTTCAATTTCTTTGCTGTTAATTTGTCCATTTAGTTCATCCAGTTCTTCTTGGTTCAGTCTAGGTAGGCTATATGTTTCTAAGAACTTTTCCATTTCTTCTAGGTTGTTAAGTTTAGTGACATAAAGCCCTTCATAATATTTTCCAGTAATCTTTTGTATTTCTGTGGTAGCAGTGGTAATTTCTCTCTTTGCATTTCTAATTTTAGATATTTGTGTTTCTTTCTTTTGTCCTTTGTCTAGCCAGGGGTTTGTCAATTTCGTTGGCTTTCTCAAAGAACCAGCTATTTATAGCACCAATTTTTCCTATTGTCTTTTTGTTCTTGATTTTGTTTAGCTCTGCTTTAATTTTTATTATTTCTTTCTTTCTGTTGACTTTGGGTTTTGTATGTTCTTTTTTTTTCCTAGTTCTTTAAGATGGGATGTTAGGATGTTAACTTGTGACTTTTCTTGTTTCTTAAGATAGGCCTGTAATTATATAAACTTCCCTCTTATTACTGCTTTTGCTGTGTCCCAATAATTTTGATATGTTGTATTTTCATTGTCATAAGTTTGTATGTATTTTTAATCTCTTCTTTTATTTGTTCTTTGATCCAGTCATTTTTAATATGATGTTGTTTAATCTCCATTATGTGTTTTTTTCTGGTATCCTTTTAAAGTTGATCTCCAATTTCAGAGCTGTGTCATCTGAAAATACATTTGGTATTATTTCAATCTTCTTGAATATGCTGAGGTTACTCTTGTGTCCCAGCACATGGTATATCTTTGAGAATGTTCCATATGCACTAGAAAAAAATATGATCATTTTTTGCTGAATCAAGTGTCCTATAAATTTCAGTATGTCCAGTTTTTGTAGTATGCCATTTACAGCTGGTATTATCTTGTTTATATTCTGTTTGGATGATCTATCCATGGCTGTTAAGGGGGTGTTTAAGTCTCCTAAAATGATTGTGCTTTTGTCAATTTCACTCTTCAGATCTGTCAGTAGCTGCTCTATATACTTTGGTTCTTCCTGATTGGTGGCATATATATTAATTACTATCAAGTTTTATTATTGCTGTATTGTGCCTTCTATTCCTATGAATGTCTACCTTTGTCTCTTGTTATCTTTTTACCCTGAAGTTTGTTTCATCAGATATCAGGTTGACAACTCCTGTTTTTCCCTGATAACCCTGTGCTTGGAGTATTTTCATCCTTTCACTCTGAGTCTATATTTGTCCTTATGGCTGAGGTGTGACTCTCGTAGAGATAATATAGATGAGTTTTGTTTTTTAATCCAGTCTGCTACTCTGTGTCTCTTTATTGGTGAGTTCAGTTCATTAACATTTAGAGTGATAATTGATATGTGAGGAATTCCTATAACTATTACTTCCTTTTTAAATTTATTTGTTTAAATTATTTTTTCTTGTACCAACTCTATTTCATTTATTCTGATTTTTTTTTTTTTTTTTTTTTTTTTTTTTTTTTTTTTTTTTTTTTTTTTTTTTTTTTTTTTTTTTTTTTTTTTTTTTTTTTTTTTTTTTTTTTTTTTTTTTTTTTTTTTTTTTTTTTTTTTTTTTTTTTTTTTTTTTTTTTTTTTTTTTTTTTTTTTTTTTTTTTTTTTTTTTTTTTTTTTTTTTTTTTTTTTTTT
>PVJL010017352.1:0-18484 GCA_004026885.1 Lyroderma lyra
GTGGCCTCTCTCCTCCTAGCCTGGTGGTCACTTGAGTCCGGTTCCGAGGTCCTGCCCCTGTTTCCTCCTTCTGGAAACCCCGTGACTCGCAGAGGCCCTCCCGGCCGTTCTGATCTCTCCTGCCCGCCATGTCTTCATCTTCCTTGATCTACTTCCCAGGAGGGTCCCTGGACTGTACCTTCTGCTGCGTCTAGGGGGCTCCTCGTTTCTGCCACCGCACCGTTAATTTCCGAGGTCCCCTTTGCTCGGTTCTGTTTTATAGCAGCCACTTACTGCACGTCCTCTCTCTCTCGGAGGACACCAGTGATGACGTTCCTGAAGTTTCCTCCCCCCACCCCAGGACTGACTTCTGCTCAGCTACCTGCTCCTGCTGGTGCTGGTCCCGATGGTTCGTGTTATAAGTGGTCACCTGTGGTTGCCAGGCCCCGTGGAAGAGGGACCAGATGCTGACCGGAGGCCCTGGCCGGTGCCCAGGACGTGAGATGGCTGCGGCGTGATCGGCTGCGTTGTGGGCACCCTCTGGGGTCTGCATCTCCAAGTCTTTCCTTTGAGCTGGATGGATTCCCGAGAATTCTGCCCAGAGAGGGGCGCATGCTGGGGAGAGGGGTGTGGACACCCCAGTGTCCCAGCGTCCCAGGTACATGAGTCCCCTTTGTCTCCCTCCTGTTCTAGCTCAGGATCGATCCTCATCCTGCTCCCCCAGCCCGGAGACCCTCCACATTACTGACCCAGGGACAGAACCTCAGTGCTCTGCAGATGTGGGGAGGCCACCCCGGGATCGAGCCTCCTCACGGAGCGTGCCCCGACCCCGCGCCCACCGACACCCAGCGCCAGGGCAGCCGCGGCTGGCGGGGTTTGCAGTGGGAGGTGGGCGTCCAGCTCTCCCCCGGCACAGCGGCTCCCCGGGGTCCGGCCCTCCACGGCCGGCCCTCCCGTCCTCTCCATCCGCGCGGCTCCTTCAGGGGGTGTGGAGAGCAGAGGACCCGTGTGCCAGGGAAGCCAGGAGGGCTGGGACCTGCCTGCCCTTCCAGTGCCCTGCGCTCCGGCCGCGGCCGCCTGCCAGGCACGTGGGAGCTGCGTGCACCCTGCGGGACCGGGCGCGTCTGGGCATGCTCTTCCTTTCCTCGGTTTCCCCAGATCTCCTTCAGCCGCCTGTGGTTTGCCATCCTCCCCGGGAGTCGGCTCGCCGGCTCTGTGCAGGCCGGGCCGTGGACGTGGGGCGCTCGGCCCTGCAGTTTGTGCAGCGGGCAGTAGCACGCGGCCAGCTCCCCCTCGTCGTGCCCGCCGGGCGTGTGACCTGTGACCCTCCGAGCCTCGCGCCGGCCCATGTGCACGCGGCAGGCCAGTCTCGGTGACGGTGGCAGCGCGCCTGCTGGTACTTCCGCCCCCGCCCTGTGCCTGCCGGCCTGAGAGAGGCCACGGCATGTGGCGCTGCCGTCCCCACGCTTCCCTGTGGCACACACCTGCCCAGTTCTGCTGCTGCTGCTCCTGTGACACGGTCCCTGACCTGGGCAGCCTCTCTGCCTCTGTCCCCACTGCAGCCGTGGTTGGGACCCTCTCTGTGAGCAGGACGGTGTGTGCAAATTAAAAAAAAAAAACCACACATCTATGCATATTTGGCCTTTGTACCCAGGCTCCTGTCACAGAGCTCCAAACCCTGGAATTGTCGGGATGACACGAGTGTATCCTGTTATTAGTGACACGCCTCTGTCACTGAGTTCATGCCAAGGCGGCGACTCCAGGAAGCTGCACAGATAGTCTCAGAATGAGGGCTGGGCTGCTCATCACGACAAGCAAGAGGACTGGAACCGTCAGCCCCCCACGCTGGACCCCCAGGGAGGAGGAAGGAGCTGGGGCTGAGGTCAATCCAGTGGCCAGTGACAACCAGCCGCAGTCCGCCTGAGGCTCCGAGCGTCCCGGCTGGTGGGCACGTCGCTGTGGAGGGGCTGGGAGGCAGGCACACTGTGACTTCACAGGACAGATGCTCCTGTGCCCGGGACCCTTCCAGACCTCACCCCAGATCCCGGGGCGTCTGCTGTTCATTTGTATCTTTTACGATGAGACGGCGCTCGGGAGTACAGTGAGAGTCCTGTGAGTCATTCTAGAAACGGTGGCACCTAAAGGCGGAGGGAGCCATGGGAACTCCTGAATTCACAGCTGGCCAGGAAGGGGAGTGGGGGGCCTGGGGACACCCCGGACATGCAGCTGTCCTCTGCAGGAGGGCAGCCTGAAGGACGGAGCCCCTCGCCTGCGGGGTGCGTGCTAAGTCCAGCAGGTGAGCGGTGGAACGGAATCGAGTTGTGGGCACCCGGCTGGTGGCAGGTGACCGGTGTTAGAAGGTCGACGATGAGCCTGCCCTCTGTCCCTCCCGCCCAGGTGACGAGGACGGCATTTTCCCAGGGAGTTCCATGGACGGGAGGGCGTGCAAAGGGCTGAGCATCCTCCTTCCTTCCACACCTGTGCGCATGGTGGTTGCTGGCACCTGTTAGGCCCCACTTGAAGAGCTGCTGTGTCACCTCCATGGGACTGTGAGGCTTCTCAGCGGTTCCTTAGGTCCCATGAGCCGCCCAGCTCAGGACAGGGTGCTCCGTGGTGTCGGCTGGCATGGCGTAGGTTGGCTAACTGGCCTTCGGAGGGGACCCGCCCCTGCTCCAGCCGGCTCCCGTGAAGGCTCTGGGGAGTGCCGGAGGAGCCTCGCCTGGCTGAGTCCCCCCAGGTCTGGGTGTCCTAGTGGGTGGGTGGCGGTCCCTGTGGACAAGCATCACATCCACAGTTTTTGGTGATTGTTGCTGCTGCTCTGACCTTTGCTGTGGACTCTGCACCTGTCCGGAGCTGGGGGTGGGGGGATTGATGAACCACACATGCTCTGAGGCGCAGGGACCTGGCCAGGTGTCCCTCCTGCTCCACAGTGGGGCTCTGAGAGGGGACAGGGCCACTGCACAGCCTCCCCAGACCCCAGGGCTTGAAGCCACCAGCTCCTCCCAGGGGACCCACAGAATGGCTGGGCCGGACGGACAAGACCCCCAACGGGCCGGGGTCACACAAGGGGCTGGCAGAAATGCCAGTATCTGGCCCTCGTCCCACCCCTCACTCCCACCCCTAGAAGGCTGAGCCCTGGCTTGGCTCGAGGGTGCCCTTGACATCCCCCCAGTCTTTGTATGGGGACTCTCCCTGGGAGCGCCAGAGCCCAGTCCCGCCCGCTCCTGGCTCCCCTCCCCGGCTAGGCCGGCCCTGGCGCTCCTGCCAGGAAAGGGATTGCCACGCCGCTCCCCCTGTCCTTGTTGGGAAAGATCTGGGGACAGCTGGAGGGAGAGCAGGACTGACAGGTTGTGCTCAGAAGCCTGGCTGGCGGCTGGTTCCCCACGCCCCGCCCCATTCCCACGCCCCGCCCACGCCCCTATGCCCCGGCCACACCCCGGCCCGCGCCACGCCCACACCCCTACGCACCACCCACACCCTACACCCTGGCCACGCCCCGGGCCGCGCCCCGCCCACACCCCCACGCCACGCCCACGCCATGCCCACGCCCCGGCCCGCGCCCCTGCCCCTCCCCCCTCTCAGAGCGCCCGCGCGGGGCTGGTCCTCCGCGGCAGGCTCGGGGCTGAGAGGGAGGCACTTGTGGGGGAGACATGGGCAGGGGGAGGGCCTTGAGGGTTTATGAAGACCCCTTGGGTTGCGGTGGGGCTCAGGAAGACCCCGCCCAACTCTGGTTGCCTCACTGACGGGAGGGGCTCCCTGGAGAATGCCCCGCCCAGACCAGGAAGAGGCGCGCGGCCGGGTTTGGCGAGTTGGAGGCATCTCTTACTGGAAAACCGGAGGAGACCAGCCCAGATGCTGGGGGCGGGGGCGGGAAGGAGACCCCCGGCGTCCTGGCTTCCAGTTCCCAAAGCCGAACGGGATTGGCTGACGGCTGCTCCAGCCACGGTCACACAGTCCGCCTCCCGGGGTCTAAGGGGCAGCCACGCAGGGTCCACCCCGCGCCCCTGCACCCAGCTGACCCTCCCAGCAGGGGGCAGAGCAGGCTGGGCAGCAGCATGGGGCTGGGGAGCCCCTGGGGTCCCCGTTCGTGCCATGAGAAGGAGCCGACGCCGCCTCAAGTTCTGGGCTCCCTCTCCCGGAACCGTCGCAGAATTGTCCCCTCGCTGGCGCGACACACCTTGTCCTGGCTTCCAGTGTCACTCAGCCGGACACCGGGGGTCTCTGAGACCAGGGAGGCCACGCCCCTCTCCTTCCCTCAGCCCCCTTTCCGATGTCGGAGCTCCTGCCGGACCCTCTCTTTGCCTCCCGTCTGGGATCCCGGGCAAGGAGGCCTGGAGGCCCGGAGGCCCCAGGACACCGGCACAAACGCCCTGCCTGTCCTTGGAAGGGCACGGACATGTCTGACGTCCGCTTTGGAAAACCGGTCCTAGACACTCAGCTCAGTGGCCCCGAGCCTCTCCTGGGTGGCAGGGCAGGAGCTGGGGAGCGTCTTGTCCCGGGGCCCCCATCTCCATTTCAGGAGGGGTGGTGACTGCTCAAGGCCGGAGCGGGTCCAGCAGGCCCAGAGACGGGGCGCCGTGGCTCCCAGACGGGAGCTCTCCTCCAGCACGACCGAATGAGCGAGTGAGTGACGCCTCCCGTGCACGCCGGGGCCTCTCCACCTGCTCCATCGGCTGCCAGCCATCCCCCAGGGGCAGCGGTGCCCCGTCACTAGGCAGGCCCAGCTGGCGGCTGTGACAGGAATGACGAGGGGCGTGCACGGACGGAGGGGCCGACACAAAGCTGTGCCCGTTCACACGCCCGGCCTGCCGCCTTTTCCGTATCAACCTGAAATGCAATTATCTCCCTGGCTGGCCGAGTAAATCACCAGTATGTGTCAAGGAGATTTGCTCCTGTGTTTTATTACACAATACATTAGCTATACAGTTTTAAGGTGTCATTACTTGGCTAATCACAGGAAACGTTTTCGTGAACACACGGCTCACGGAGCTGGCGAGGTGGGGGCAGAGACGGATGGCTCAGGCCTTCGTGGAAACGCAGACCGAGGCCTCGGGAGGCCACTCTGTCCAGCCCTCTGGCCCCAGGCTTCGGAGCTCGGGGCAGCCAGGGCTTCTGCACAATCTGAGGGGCAGTGGGAGGCAGGAGGTGAGGAGCAGCCGGGCTGGATGCAAGATGCCCAGGTGACTCAGGGACCCCACACCTGGGTATTTGTCCAACCGACACAAGGGCTCTGGGCTTATGGCTGCTGCTGGACATGCACAAGAATGTTCACAGTGGCTTTATTCCTCATAGTCAAAAAACAGAAGCCACCTAAATGTCGTCATCAGAGAGGAAAAACTTTTCCTCCACCCCCTTATGTTCTGTAACTGAGGTCTGCGAATTAAACGAGCAACAGCTTGACAGGACAAAAGGCACACACGTTTCATTGCCACATGTTTATGTGCATGAGGCTTTGCAGAAAAGAGGTGAAAACCTAGAAAAATGGTTAATCCAGGGGCTTACACTCCACTTAAACAGAGGGCAGTGAATTGGGAGAAGCAAGTAGACAGGAAATGCAGCTTTGGAGCTCCTGGGGTGGCAGATCCTGGGAAGGCGACCAGGCGATGCATTTGTATTGCTGCTGCACCTGCCGGTGGCGCGCGTTGGGGCCCCCTCTCCGCTGTGCGTCTGGCGGACAGAGGCAGTGTGCTGTGCCAAAGAGCGAGAGGCCCTGCAGCACAGCCCACCTGCCTCGCGTCCCGGTCCCTCCTGCCTCTGTCACCCTGGGCAGGCGGGCCACCTTAGCTCATAAGCCTCAATGTCTGTGACTGCAAAAGGGAAAGGAGAGTGCCTTCTCTGCAGGGCTGCTGTGGGAAGTGACAAAAACCATGATCCTCTCGGTACCTAACGTGTCCTCCCTCGGATCGAGCCACGGCCCTGTGATGAGGCTCTAGGCCACGAGGCAGGAGCACAAGTTTTTGGATGAGATCACCAAAGAAGTTGCACAAAAGGGCTTTTACGTTTGCCCCCGACCCTGCCTCCTGCCTGGAACTCCGACGTGGCAGCTGGAGCCCCCAGAGACATCCTGAACCATGAAGTCTAAGAAAGCCATGTGTTCAGGGGACACGGGAGCCCGAGCCTGACGCCCCAGCAGCCCCGAGACGCCCACCCCGGGGGTCCTGTGAGAGGACATGCTCCTGGGCGAAGAAGCGTCCACAGTCACGTCCCTTCCTCGTGGTCGGACAGACTCGCCCACGGGTGACGGTGCTGCAGCCGCTGCCCACGCTCTGCCCACGCTCTGCCCACGCTCTGCTTCTGTCACTGAGGCACGACAGCAGTCAGACCAATGGCACCTGGTGGCATGTCAGAACCAGAGAGAAATCATGGACTTCCAGCCAGGACATTGCGGGGAAACGCTTCAAAAGAACAAACCTGCTTGTACACACCCAGAAGGCACGAAATAAAAAGCCGACCCTTTTGACCTCGTCACAATAAAAAAGCACTCGTGGGGACAGGTGCCACCCGTGTCTGTCCAGAGAGGCTCGTCACGCCGCAGTGAGGAAAAAGCCCGTCTCAGGTAGAGAACGTGGTGACACGTCGTCGTGCAGACTGGCTCGGGCCTCCAGCCTCGTGTTGTCACCACTGGCCCCTTCACTGCGGGTTCCCCAGCTGGAGGCACAGCCATCACCTGCCAGTGCCAGCCACCGGGGCAGAGGGAAGAAATGGGCCCAGTGCTGGCCGTCCACCCGTCAGCCCAGAAGGGACCAGCGCACTGGGGCTCGCACTTCCCTGGCCACAGCCACCCACCCGGCGGCCCTGCCCGGTGGAACAGGACAGACAGCACCTTCCCAGGGACGGACACGGGGTGATGGCCATCAGCCACGCCCACGGACAACAAGCACAGCCCCCTGGGCGCTCCCAGACAAGGCCCGGTGTCCCCGATCAACAGAGAGCACCCGCAAACCGTGAAGCAAGCGGCCGCATGCCCCAGAAAAGCAGAATGTGAACGGGCGACTGCAGAGTAAAGCTTGTGCCTCCCCCAGCCGGTCCCCGCTCGGTGGCCCCGTGCAGCAGCTCCCAGGACACCTGCGGGCGGACCACGCGCCTCAGCGGGGCGACCCGGAAGCTGCCGGAGAACGGAGCTCAGCGCCCTTCCGCAGCCCAGCCGCTGGGAGCGTGCGCCCTGAGCCGGCCACAACGGGGGGCCCGCCCCCACAGGGCCACACTGCCCTGTCCTGGGCCGCTGCACCCGCAGTGCGGGCAGTGAGGCGTCCGCCCTGGATCTGACCCACAGTCCCCCCGAGAACACCGTTCTGCGTCTCCGTGCAGCTGCACGCGCCCCTAGCTGTCCCCTCCCATGAGCCCAGCACAGCCCCTCCCACATCAGGGACAAGGGCCCCCCGTGTGCCTGCTGTCCCCGTGTCACCAGAACCTGGTCCACAGGCCGGCAGGGAGCTCGGGGCTCACTGTCAGCTTTCTGTGGGCTTATCTGTGCCCCCCTGTGTCGGAGGGCCGGGCTGTGTGTGTGTGTGTGACACCGGGCTCACCACCGTGTCGGAGGGGCTGTGTGTGTGTGTGGGTGACACCGGGCTCACCCCGTGTCGGAGGGCCGGGCTGTGTGTGTGTGGGTGACACCGGGCTCACTAAACATGGCCTCCTTCCCGTGTCCCCGGTCCCGTCTTCCTCCCAGGGACAGAGAGTGTGTCCCGGCTGCCACGGAAGGTGTCTGTGTATTGTCACCTGTTTTTACTTGATTAGCGTCTGACTCTAAGTGCCTGTGGCCACCTCTCCCTCCGTCTCTCTGTCTCTCTGTCTCTCTGTCTCTCTGTCTCTCTTGCTGCTGACGCTGGAGACACACCGAGCACCTGGGGCGGCCGGCAGGCCTGCAGCAAGTGGGGTGGGAGGCGGGTCAGCGTGGGGTCAGGGCCGCAGGGCTTTGAGGACTGTGGTCCTCGCTCGGCTCGATCATAGGTTGATCATACGAGTGACGTCCCCAAGCCCCTGTGGTGGACGTAGTGAGATGTTCTGCGGGGCCCCTGCTGCAGGAGACGGCGTGCATCCCCGACAGCCCAGTGGCGAATGGCTGGAGCTGCTGGACCTGTGGGCCTGCGTCCCGGTCCCTCGGGGACATCGTGGCCCCCGCGAACGTGGATCGAACACAGCAGCCCGAGAGCCATCAGCCAGCCAGCTGCCATGGTCCCCAGGCCCCTGGAAGGGAGTGTGGGGTCAGTCCAGGCTGGCAGAAGAGCCCCGAACTGCTCTGTCCACACTCGGGCCCCCGGCACCTTACTGTCGTCCTACTCAGCGGTCCGGGGCAGCCCCGTGACACGTGTGTCGTGTTCACGCTCCAGACGAGGAGGCCGAGGCTCAGGGTGCCGACCCCCGGCCCGCGGCGGAGCCGAGACCTGCAGGTGGGTCTGCTGACGGCCGCTCCAATGACTCGGGTCGTCCCGACGGTCGGTCGCCGGAAGGTGTGAGCAGTGAGGCGCGGGGCCGAGGAGGGACACCCAGCCCTCAGACGGGTTTTTCCGGGGCGTCTGCTTCCTCCCCAGCAGCCCGGAGCTGAGCTGGCAGGTGTGGGACACGGTCCCCCGTGAACAACAGCGACCGCTCGTGTGTCCTCACGCACGCTCACACCGAGGCACACCCCTCGCCCCCACCCACGTCCCCGGGAATCCGCGCAGCCCCCCCTCAGAGCAGGGGCGGGAGGAGGACCCTCTACCAAAGCCGCGTTTCTCTGCACGAACTCGGCCCGGGGTCACTGGGATCGTCCCGACGTGACCCCAGGGCCCGCGAGTGGCCGGTGCTGGGCCTGCGGCTGGGTGACGGGGCCTAATTACGGTCCACGGAGCTGCACCGCAAAGACGGTTTAAATCCACTTAATTAGTGTGGGACACGCCGCCATAATTGTCTTGAAATATGGGCTAATTAACCTGCGGGAGAGCCGGCCCGCTGCTCAGGAACCCGGAGACACAAATAGTCTATTAATATACCCGGCCTGCTCGCGGGCTGGCTTTGGGGTACACAGGTTGGTGGGGGGCGAATGGGAGAAGAGGGTTTGCCTGAGAGCGAGGATGTTTAAAGTGGGGGAGTAGGAGTGAGAAGGGTCGCCGGGTGTGCACCAAGCAGCGTTTCAGTGCACTTCTCATTTACTTCTCAAAATAATCCTCACGCGCGCTGCCAGAGCTCAGAGAGGTTCGTTAACTAAGCCAAGGTCACACAGCTGGGACACGTCGGCCAGGCACAGAGGTGGCACCGCCACCACCGGCTCAGGCAACAGAAGTCGCTGGAGCTCCCGGCGGCAAGTTCAAGCCCACGAGGGCGCTGCTGTCTGCAGGGCCTTGGAGTTCGCGTCCCCCCAGGTGACATCCCCACGAGCACCCTCTGCGGTGGCCGTGGGACGCTGCCCTGCGTGGCCCTCCATCATCCTTCACGTCCCTTCCCACCCACGTCACCAGCTCCCAAGGCCAGCGAAGCCGCATCCCACGTGATCCTCCACGCGGCCAATGAGGAGCCGGTCCTCCTTCGGGACGACCCCCGTGCCCAGGGACACGCTGACACCAGGACGAAAGCCCAGTGCCCTCCAGGGGTGGGGGGACCCCTGAGAGCCAGGCTTGCACCCCCCCCACCCATACAGCCTGTCCGGTCAGCAGGTCGCGGAATATTCTGACAGCGTCCTCCTCCCTGACCAAAGGAGCTGCGATCATTCGTCGGGGGCTCTGCTTAAAGTCCCCCCAGTGATGGGCGAGCAGAGAACTGCTGCACCTCGGACTGGAGAGAGAAACCAAAGGGCCTGCTCCCGGCTGCCCGGGGGGCATGAGCCGGCGTGGGGCCGGGGGCGGCGGATGCAGCGATGGCGGGAGAGCAGGACTCAGGAACATGCCGGGATGCGGGGAGGAAGGGAAGGAGGCGCGGCGAGTGGTCAGGGGGGCTCACGCTGGTGGGGCACGCCACCCCCACGTCCCCGCCCCACCCCGCAGAGGGGAGGGCATGGCGGCAAGGGGGCCGTGTGGGGAAGAAATGGCCAGAAATGCACGGTCCTGCGGCTGCAGCGGCGTTCTGGAGGGGCTGGGGGAGCCCACGCCTCCCGCTGAGCTCAGAAAGGACCCACGACAGGCAGAGGCCTCCACCCTCTGACACTAAATTACTTGTAAGCAGATTGTCACTAGTGCATCACTGTCCCCCGCCGCGACTGGTCCTGACCAGATGGAGTTGCCCTGGGCGGCTGAGCAGCCCCCAGGAGCGACATGTCCGTGGGCAGAGAACCAGCAGTGACATGGGACATTAGGTGCAGCAGCAGAGCTGCAATTAAGTAGGCGCTGGGTCCCTGCGGGGGCTGTGAGACAAGGAAGGACCCAGAAGAAGGTCAGGAAGCTGGGGGCTCAGTAGCAGCAGCTGGAGGGAGGCGTGAGGCCGGGGGGCAGGGCTGTGGGTGCACCGCCTCTGTCCTCCAGCAAACCCAGCGTCCACAGCAGCAGCGGCAGCAGCCCAGTAAGAACACACCTGCTGTTTACTCAGCGCTCAGCCTGCCTGCCAGGGCTGGGGAGTGAGGTCACGTCAGCACAGATAAGATAAGGAAACCCAGGCTGGGAGGTCAGGTGGAGGTCGTGGAGATGAACTTCAGGCCCAGCCGGGACCCACAGCCACCCCTCTTGTGTCCCCTGAGGATCCCCCGCTGGGTCACCCAACACACAGGGCCACAGGCAGCACTGCGCACAGAGGCCGCAGGTGGGGACGCCCCGGGGGACCGAGAGCTCCCCAGGTGCCCTGGCAACCACAATGCGGATGCTGCCTCTCCACCCTGGTGTGGGGGAGGCCGGGGAAGGACATCTGGCCTGCGTGACAGGGAAGGCGGGAGGCAAGGAGGGACCCATGCGTCACCTCGGAGCCCACCTGTGAGCCCCCACCCACCTCGCTGAAACCTCCCATCTTGGGGAACCCCCACACTCACCCGCTGGCCTTGGCCCTGTGCAGTGACGTCCCTGTAACTGAGGGCTTCCTTATCTACGCCAAGCCTGTCTGAGGAAGGGCCCCTGCCCCACGCCCAGCCCTGCCTCTGTGCACACAGCCCACGCTGTGCCCCAGGGCGGCCCCAGGGACAGGAGAGCCGTGGGCAGCAGCCCATGAAAAACTGTCCTTTTTAGGACCTGATCCCATGACATCCAGCATGGAGGAGGAGTGGTCTCATGGATCCGGAAAGGGAGAACTGGAGGTGAGGGCAGCCACGAGGACACCCAGCTGTGCCTGGAATGCCTGCCCCTCTGTCCCCACCAGCCCAAACCGAACCCATCTTCAAGACCCAGCAGAAGTGCCACCACTGTGGGATGCCATCCCTGACTGGTCTCACGCACCCTGTCACCCTCCTCCTTGCAGTGCCCATGCCTGAAGCTGGAGCTGCACGGGACAGCGCTCGCAGACCCTCACATGCACACACACACACATGCATATGCACATACACATGTGCACATGCACACGTGCACACACGTGCGCGCATGCAGACGTACCCACACATGCGTGCACATGCACACGTGAACACACGTGCCTGCACACACATGCATACATACATGCATACACACAAGTCTGCACACACATGCATACACGCATGCACACACGCACACGTGTCCACACACACAGTGCACTCGCACACACACAGGTCCACGCATGCGCACACATGCACACGCAGGCCCACACACATGCACGCATGCACACATGCCCACACATGCGTGCACACGCACGTGAACACTCGAGCCTGCACAGGCCTGCACACACATGCATGCACGCATGCACGCACGCACAGGCACACACACATGCCCACACACACATGTACTCGCACACACGCGCACATACACAGGCCCGCACACGCATGCGCACATGTGCACACACGCACGCCCGCTGCTCCTAAGTGACGGTGAGGGCAGTGGCCCAGTGACACATAGCTGCTTTTACTTCTGCTGCCGCAGTAAAATACAGACGGCGGGAACCACAGGAGAAATGAGGCATGAAAATTAATCTGCTTTACAACCTCATGAATATGTAAAAGCTGATGAATATGTACGGGCGCTCCTTTCCTCCTCCATTAGTGTCTGTTTTTGAGTTACTCCGCGGCTCCCTTCAGTTCCTTTGGGGGCTGCTGGGCTAGACGGATTTTTAAGTTGGTTTTACAGATGCCTGGAGCGCTCGGGTCCCCCCACCTCCAATCCCGGGAGAGGGCTTGTCTGTTCAAATTCCCAGGAAGGCCTGGCGGAGAGAGACGGAAAATCCCCCGTCCCACCCGGAGGTGCGGGAGCCCAGGCAGAAGGGCCAGGGTCGGGGGGCACACGGTGTGGGGCAAACCGCCTCCCCTCCTGTGAGCCTCACGCGCCCTTGAAGATGACCGCAGGCCTCGCCCCCGGCCACCACAGGTCTTTCAGGGCCCTGTCCAGGGCAGCCTGGAGAAACCAGAGATGGGCAGCCAAGCACCGCTCTCTCCCTCCCGAGAACTGGGCTAACGTGTGGCCCCTGGGACCCACCAGGCCACCTGGAGCCACCGCCTGGAGCACCTGGGTCACCCCCTGGCCATCCTCCCTGCCTCTCATCTCAGGCTGCCCTGGGAACCTGCCTCCCACCCTCTGAGCAGAGCTGGGAGGAGGCTGCTCAACCCCAGCCCATGGCCGCCATCGTGGGGTGGGGGAAGGGCGGCCGCAGGGTTCGGAGCCAGAGGCAGAACTCAGCTTGGATCTGGTGCCCTGGGGCGGGAAGTGGCTGTGGGGGCCACCGTGCTGCCTCGTCCCCGAACCGGCGCCCCCAGGCAGCAGGCTGAGGGTAGATGTGCAGAAGCCCCCTGAAGAATTACAGCCCAGGACCCCGGGGCGGTCACCCCCATCCTGTCCTCAGGGCCTCACGAAGCACCACACACTGTTTGCATCCTGTGTCTTCGTCCTGACGACCCTCTGGCCTCCACCTCCAGCTGACCAGATTCCCATCTGACCTCCCACCTGAGGGCTTTCACCCACACGGGTGCACACAGGTGGCAGTTGGGGCTGTCACAGAGGGTGTCCCAGCTCAGGGATGGAGGGGCCCTGAGCAGCCTGGTCCCGGCTTTGGTCCCGGCTCTGCCGGCCTGACCACACCACTCAGCACCACTGCATCCCAGGGCCTTAGTGTCCCAACAGGGTAACGATCTGTCCCCACATCGAAGACTTTGGGTATCTGGGCCATTGTAATGGAGTCAGTCATCGTGACAATTAGGGCCACAGTGAGTGACCTCTCCCAGCCCCTCTGTTTGCAGGGTCCTTTGGCCTCACCCCTTCCTGCTGTCCTTTCCCTGGCCGAGCCGGGCAGCGACGCCCAGCCAGATGAGTGCCCCTGGGGTAGCAGCTCGTCATCCAAGCAGCCGAGTCCCCGGGAGCCCCCTGGCCTCCTGGCAGGGCTCGCAGCTGCCTTGTCAGACAAGCCCCGCACCCCTGTGAACAAGCTCCAATTACCCATGGGAACCGAGGGCAGGCCCCACCTGTGCCATCGAGCGGCTGTCCCCTCTGCCACTGTCATGGCTGTGCCCGCTGGAGGCTGTGCTGCCTGGGGTCCAGGAACTAGGAGCAGGTGTGCATGTCAGCAGGGCTGGGGCGGGGGGTTGGGGGGAGCCCCCAGACCTGGCTGTGAGCACACAGAGGGCGGGGCGTCCATGGGTGCGGCTTCTCTCCTCTTGTCACCCAACCAGTTGGTCCCCGGTTGCCCATCCCAAGTCTCCCTGTGCGTGGGACACATGCCCACCACAGGGCCCCTGCCCCCTGCCTGTGCCGCCTCTGCCTGGCACCTGGGTGGCACCACTAGCATCATCCCCCTGCCCCACCACACCACCCCCAGGGACTGGGGAGTCACCTGGGGCTCAGGTGTGCTCAGCAACAACCCAGACAGGTGGCTGTGCCTGGAGATGCAGGTGCGGGCACAGCAGCAGAGCTGCTGCCCCCACCTTGCTGCCGCCCCCACCTTCCTCCTTGTCCCCCCACCCCCCCCGGCATGTCTCCCCAGAGAAACCGCCTCCAAACAGCCCTCTGGGAAGCTGTGCTCCTGCCCCCGACACACACACGTCTCCCAGAGGCTCTGTGACGGACCTCATACATGGATTCCGTCTGTCCCACCTTCCGGGACTCCGTCCGCGGGGGAATGACCCAGCTCCCAGACCCAGCAGGGGCCTGCCTCCTCCACCTGCTGCCACTAGACAGTGACTATTTCCAGAAAGATGGGAAACTGAGTCCTGGCTGGGCACTGTGACCCCAGCTCAGTCCTCGGAGGGAGCACAGGTTGGGGGGGAGCAGAGGACATTGGGGCCCCTCCTGCAGAGCTGTCAGGCCCGCAGGGTGCCCAAGACGACCTTTATTTGTCCTGGAGCATCACCTGCGGGCACAGCGGCAGGCTCTGCCTTGCCCCTGCTGGGTGGAATCCCCGTCGCGGGAGAACCGAGTCATACCCCACAGCATCTCCTCAGACCCCACCTTCTGCCAGGTGAGCCCGGGGGAGGAGCCTGCCAGCTCACATTGCCCCCTGCTGACACAGGCGTGGGTCCCTCCAAGCCTCCTGGGCCTGTGCTGGAACCCCAGGCCCCTATGCCCAGGGACACACAGCCTGGTGCCACCTCGAAGCTCCTGGCGGGTTGAGCTCCACATCTAACCCAAGACTGATACCCAAATCAGCCTTCCATCAGGATTCTAGGATATCTGCACCAAGTGCCACCTGCCCCCAGCCCTGAGTCCTGACTCCCCTCCCAGCCCCACCCCAGCCACAGCTCGGCTCCCCTAGGAGTGACCGCTCGATGGGCGGGAGGCATTGAGACACAGGGAACCGGGAGTCGCCAGCCAGCAGCATCTCTTAAAGGCCCCCTGTCCCCAAACCTGGCCCGTTTCCCCGGTCCCCTGCCCTCCCTGAGCCAGGCAGGGTCCCCAGGCAGCTCTCACCCCGCCACTCTCTCTCCCCCTCCAGCCCTGCTCCAGCCACATGGATCATGTCTTATTTCTCTTGGATTTGGCTGCAGGAACCAAACAGCACTTAAGGCCATCGATTGTTCCACAGGCCAAGTGTATAATGTACCAGAAAATCAGCGTGGAGGGCCCAGCAGGAGGGAGCTCAGCTCTGGCCCCAGATTGCTTGGCGGGGCTTGGAGGGGGGTGGCTTGGGGGCTAGTGTCCCCAGTAGTCTCTCCAGAAAATTCTGGGAGGCCCTGCTCTGCTCATGGCTTCACTGGGCCTTCTTCCCAGGCAGTTTATCTGGGTGAGTTACATTACAGCCATGCCCCACCTTCATTCAGCCTCATCCACTGTCTCCCCAACACACGCACGCATGCAGTACACGCATGCATGCATGCACACACACAATATACACCCAAAACAGAGCACACATGCAGCACACACATGCACACATGCACGCACACAGCACACACACGTAACACAGCACACACATGAATGCACACAGTACACACATGTACACAGTACACACCATGTACCGAGTACACATATGTACACAGTATACACATGCACATGCACACATGCATATACACACATGCACTCACACAGTGCATGCACGTGCCGAGTACACACATGCATACACACAGTACATGCACATACACAGCACACGCATGCATATATAGTACATGCATGCATACAGTACACATGCCCACACACAGTACACACATATGTACATGTATACACAGTACACACATGCACACACCACACTGTACATGCATGCTAATAGTAGACACGTGCACACAGTACACACATATACACAAGCACACACACACATGCACATTTGCACACAGTACACACATGAACACGTGCACCCAGTACACACACCCACATATGCACACAGTACATGCATGCACACACGTACACAGTATATGCATGCACTTGTGTACACAGTACACACATGCACACAGTCCATGCACCCATGCACACACACACATGCACACAGTACATATACACATGCACACGCTACATGCACACAGAGTACATGCACGCACACATGCACACAGTCCATGCACACACGCATGCACATTCACATCACACACACAGTATTTTCAAATGCCTACACATCCGCACACACATGAGATCCCCGCGCACACTGACGGGGTGTGTCACACACACCCAGGTGCTCGTAAGGCTGTCTGGGACTCTAGAGGAAAACCTGTCCCTTTTCCTGAACGCTCTGACAGTGAGAGAGCCTGACACACAGCAGGGAACACGACGGGACCAGTCAAATGGCTTTTGGGGGAACGGACAGATGGAGGACCGTGGACGGCTGCCACCCCTCTGTCCAGCCCATTGCAGCCAGCTGGCATCACTCACAGGCCAGTGATTGGAATACTGGCTCTGTCTCTGAGGCCTCTTCCTCACCAGGGACAAGCCAGGTCCTGTCCGGCTCATCCCTGCTGTCCTCACAGCCTCCCTAGGTGTGGTTGTCATTGTTCCTGCCCTGCGGTGACAGAACGGAAGCTCAGAAAGCTTAATGTTTCCCCCATGATAGTATCGTCACCAGATAGGTCCCCTGTGAGCAGAGGAGGAGAGACTGACTGACACATGTCACCCACAGCCGCAACACGTCAGCGCCAGCCCACCACACAGGCCCCGCCCCCTGCCCCTGGGGAAGTGAGTGAGGAGCCCTGAACCCTGAAAACCAAGGTCGAGCAGAACCCAAGCCATGGGATCCCTGCACAGGGGACACTAGAAGACTCGAAGGAGCGTGTGCAAGTGCATAACGCGAAAGGAAGGCCATGTGACACGCAGTCACCAGGCTGAAGGAGAGAGGGCGTCAGGACACCGCGGGGAGCAGCAGCCCAGCCCCCCCGCCGCCCTGGGGCCGGGAACGAATGGAAAATCATAACCGACTCCGTTCAAGGGGGTGGTTGGCGGTGAGGACGGCGGCTGGAGAGATCGGCTCCGGCAAAGGGGCAGTCCTGTCAGGAAATGGGACTGTCCGTGAGACGTGGGGACACGCTCCGTCGATGGAGCGAGCATCTCATTCGGCTTGTCTTCCAGACAAAGTCAGATCAGGAAGGTGGTACCCGATGAACCCCCGATGCCCCAGTTGACCCGAGATCGCAGAGCCAGCGCAACTTCAGGGGATCCCCCCTCCCCAGACTCAAAACGGGGCTCAAAATCATCAGAGGAGACGGTGAGCTCAGCGTCAGTGCCCACGGTCCCCGTCCCCTCTGCCCCACGCACTGGCCCATGGAGCTTGAGGTCACATGTCACGATCCCAGAACATCGGAGAAACCTCAGGCGCAGCGCGAAGGGCGGGACCCGTGGGGTCATGAGCATCCATACGGCATGTCACCGAGAAACGTGTGAAAGAGTTTTGGACCCAAAGAGAATCACCTGTCTTGGTGCCTCGGGCTTGAATCCAAATGACTTTGGGGTGTTTCCACCCTAAAAAGATAAATGTTCGCCCACCCTCAAGACCGCACGGAGTGAGTTCTAAACGGGGGTCCCCATGGGGATGTGACATGATCGGAACAGCCATCAGCTGCCCCCGGGACGACCGTGGAGGGACCACACGCACTTGTGTAGAGGCTCCCGCGTGCGAGCAAAGATCTGGGTCTATTCTTTGCGTCACGTGGACGGGTAGCTGCCAGTAGCGGACGCACGTCCTCTCCCGTGGTGGCCGGTCACACCTCCAGCCCGGAGGGCCAAGACGACAAGGACGGTTTGGTGCAGTGGGCGACACCTTCCACCTGGGGTCAGGAGACCCGGGGGTGAGGCTGGCTCCCCCTCCGACCACCCGCGTGGCCGAGGACCTGAACCCTCTGAGCCTCGGCTCTTCCCCCTTGCACAAGGGCACCAGCAATGCCACTTTGCTGTCACTGCGGCTCTGGCTACGTGAGGGAGGGCTTGGCGAGCAGTCTGCGTTTAGTGCCCGTTAGCGGCCCCCCTCGTGGGCAGGATGAGGCAACCCCTGCCCTGGGTGAGGGCCTGGGAGCCGTCCTGACGCCTGGGGGGCTCAAGGTGAAGGTGGGCGTTGAGAGAGAGAAAAGGCCCAAAGGCGGGATGGGGGCACGTTGGCAGCACTCGGTGGAACCCGGGCCATCTGCACAGCGCTGCCCACACAAGCACATGGCGGCAGGTTCACAAACTCAACTGTCAGACGCTGGGGACCACGGCAGCTCTGACAGCCATTCCAGAAAGAGAGTTCCAGAACTGCTCTGAAGGGTGGGCCCAGGGGGAGCACCTCAAAGGGGACCGCGGTGACACTCAGCAGCGAGGTTTGAAGCACTTTCTCTGGGACGAGTTCTCGGACTTAATTATCCGACCTCGTAGGAGCTCCTCCAGCCCTGAGGTCGGTCCCAGGAGCAGCAGGTCTCAGGGCCAGGAGGGGCCCCTGCAAAGCCCCCAGGGAGGCAGGGTGGCAGCTGAGTGGGCAGCAGCCATGCTGATGAGCTGAAGAGCAGCAGTGGCTTCCTAACGGAGCCCTTAATGAGCACGATGTTGGGTTTCATTAACTGGAGCAGGCTGCTCCCTGGCACTCTGGGAAGGGGCGTGCAGGGGGGAGGGGGAAGGGAGGG